>JAHKKF010516074.1:0-35734 GCA_019740295.1 Labeo calbasu
TGATATATAATTGATAAAACATTTATATTTAAAATAATTAAATCACTAAATCACTATTTAACTAAAAATTAAATACACATTCTCTGTTCACTAGTCTTTTATCAAACCCTACGCAAAATGTAGGCAATTAATCAGTACACTTGGTGAAAATAAATAAATAAATAAATAAATAAATACACACTCCTTACATGTTATTTCACTTTGAATCCTCTGCTTTACCATCCCTAAATATCTTCAAAAAAAAAAAAAAAGGTTGTTACATCAAGTTTCTATGCCTGATAGCATAGGTTAAAGTAGTAATGTTCGCCAGTGCAGCCACTGCACCGAACACACCACCACAAAACATCTACATCTACTGACAACCAGATGCTATTTTAATTGGTCCATTAAAAACTAGTCAGTCGTGCAAGATTTGAACTCGCGACCCGTCGCACAAAACATTCCGCTGAGCCACAACATCTCATATTCAGGTAAGGGGCTGAGCCCCCTAAGGCTGAAATCCTAGAATCGCCCGCGGGCATAAGCCATCAGAAGCGAGCGAGGGACCAAGTTTTAGTCTCGCAGAAGGTTCAGTCAAGTACCCAGCAGGAGATCTGCACTCACAGCGGGACTCTGAGCAAAATGTGAAATTTCAGACAGAATTACAGCTGCCTCCAACACTGTGTACAGAGCAATTCAGCACAGCTCATCTGGGAGAGGAGCAATTATCCTACAGGGAAGGGCTGAATCTTTTTCCCAGCCTCCATTCACACCATGCCCTGAGGAATTCCCGTAGCCTGCCTTCTCACCAACACCAGAGCCGCCGGATCTCACTGGAAAGCAACGGGAGCTTTTGTTGTGGTGGATTCAGATTTGATGCACGCATCTCTTTTTAAGACGTGGTGTCAAATGATTTACTGGAGTCAGCTCAAAAGGGAAAATGAGTGCTCGCGAGTCTCTGGAGTATAACCGGCTCCTGTTTAGACTCCAGCAAACTTCACAAATATGATAAAGCCCACTCTTTAAATGGTACGGCACCGTATCTCAGCGCGCTCTTAAAATAGAATACATGCTGTTGGCAAAAACAGCCATATGGAGAAGGAAAGAGAAAGGAGGAGAGGGACAAGAAAGAAGGAGAGGTGAATGGGAGAGGACAGGTAATGTTTATCACTCACAGGTTACTCTTTCATAGCTATGGAGATTTCTCATTTAGATTTCACTGAAGTATCAACTAAAGAAAAAATAAAAGTGGACACAAATTTGACAAATTCAAATGATGCTGGCTACATAGCAGGTTTATAGTAGGATGCATCCTAGAAATCTTGGTAAATCTCTTCAGAAACCGAAGTAACACATTAATTTGATCTTGTTGCTGTCTAGGAGAAAAAAAAAAGATACACATCCTGTGGAAGGAAACTGTGCTGTTGCATAGCTCAGGAGATTTCAAGTTCTCAGTTATGTTTCACCAAAGTATCAAGTTTGTCACAGATGTTTCTCCTGAAATCTTGAAGGACTACTACAGACACAATGAGAATTGTTGACATCCAAAAAGAGTAGAGGTTAAAATGAGATCTGACTTTTGTTGGCAGACTTTGTATCTTGGCAAATCTGAGCGTAGTTTGAAGTGTTTAGCCTGAAACACATCTTTCTTGAGATTTTTTGGAGGTCTCAGTTATGTTTCACAAAAGTGTTCTCAGATGTTTCTCCCAAAAGCCTAAGAAATACACAAGTGAGAAAAAAAATGTTTAAGGTCATTGTTTTCTGAAACTAGTGGAGACATAAAGTGTTATGACATTTCACTCTCAATTGCAAAATCCCAGATGCAGAAGATCCATTTGCTCTCCATTTAATCTCATTACTGTCTAAGTGAAACAATTAAGATCTCAGCTGTGATTTTTCTTTCCTGTGGGAGGAGAGGAGAAAAGGAAAGGTGATAAGAAAAACTGAGCGATGAAGAGAGGACATGATAATGTAGTCATGCTGAGATGTGTTCCAGCAAAGCCAGCATAAGTCAAACTCCACCGAGCGACTCGGCAGCGAGTTCAATTACAAGTTGGTGTTGAAGGTCAGATATTGTAGTTCAAGAGATACAATGTGCAAAGATGGATGGGCCTGCTGATAATATTTAACTAAGTAATCTCCCAGTACAGCGCGAGCTTGTTTAAAGAGCTCATATCCTTGGAAACCCTTGGCTTAGCGAGGCCTCTTATTATAGACCATCGGCGCGGGTGTCCCTCAAACATTAACTCCCGTTACTTATGCAGTCGGCAGAGTCTCCGACAAATATCCCACCAAAATGAAAGGATGTAGTCTTACGGTGATGAAACGAGCGAGTAAAGACGCGGAAGGGGGTGGTCGCTGCTGTAAGAGTTGTAGAAAACCCTTTGTTGTATAAGTGCCTCATTTAAAAGTTTCCCCTATTTTAAAGTGAAAAAGACCTTCCCTTCATACTAAGAAAAAAAAAAGAGTACGAAATGAAGTGCAAGGCGTGACAGACACACGGCTGAGCTGCTTTACAAGTTACTCGCAGCTACGCTTGATGAAAAAACACGGCCCGTGAAATGACACAAAAGGTATGCCGCCGTCGAAACCCTCTTTCAAGCAGCGAATAGAGAGAGAAAGAGAGCTGCCGTAGAGTGATCAGTGCCTCGCTGTGAATAGTCTACTGTCATCAGCCTGCCTGCGCTTAGGAAGAAGATCTGTCAGCTCTTATCAACGCACAATCACAAAGAGACGTTAAAATACGGCATCTCAACTACTTTAGCTTTTTACACCACTCTGTGTTTCTCTACACAATCAAGCACATTTCCCACATCATACTTATAGGGCCTTTATAGTATTGTGGAGAAATTGAACTGAATGAGTCGGGGGTTTTATTCACGTGGCACACGCAAATTTCCCTGACTGCTTGATATAATGGAATATGAAGTATAAGTCATTACTTATCCTGTAAGGAATCATTTCTGGGCAGAGATTAAGGTTGGCATTGAAATAAGACAATCTCAATTTGAGGATATTTTGTAAAAGATTCTCTTGTTTAGTTCTTAGCAGGCAATTTGGTTACATTTTGGCTAGCTAAAATGTTCAAAGTGGAAAACAGTCAGTGCCAGTACTCCCGTTGCTGCAAAGTCCTTGTATATTTATGCAGAGATATCAAATATACAGCATACATTAAAATAACATTTAACAATTTAAAGAAATAACCCACTGCAAATTTACTTCAATACTGTTATTTACATTTGATATCATTTTGTGCCTTTCCTTAACAAAAGGAAGCTCATGCATTGCAACTCATGGCCTTTTCTGTTGATTAAACCAGATTCTTTCTTTGTATTAACTCAAATTTTAGTTTCAATGAACTCAAAATTTGAAGGCAACCAGGTTTACTTATTTTTTTCGTTAACGAAAACTATGATAAAAAATGTTGCTTGACGATGACTAGATGACAATAAGGTCGATAAATGACAACTGTGACTATATCAAAATGCAATATTGTTGACGATAAGAGATGTGATTAAAATGTATTTTAAAGGGGTCAACAGATGCCCATTTTCCACAAGCTGATATGATTCTTTAGGGTCTTAATGAAAAGTCTAAAATATATTTATAAAAATTCTCAATGGTAGTGTAAAACAACACCCTTTTTACCTTGCCAAAATCAGCTCTGCAAAAATAATCCTATTCTGGTCGAGGCTGCTTTAAATGTTAATGAGCTCTGCTCGCCCCGCCCCTCTCTTCTCGCTGTAGAGTGACGAGCCTGTTTACTTTAGCTGCATTTAGCTGCGTTTAGTCGCTAAACTTGCTAACTAGCAAGTTGTTAGGAAAGGCGATCGCAAAGATTCATAAAAAAAACCCTTATAGTCACTTCTGCTGTAAGTGAAGCTGGATCACGAATGATTTGCGCGAACATAGACGGATATATGTAAATCAGGAGGCGCATTCCCTTCACAAACAAACGTAATCCACTGCATCTTCAGTAGCTCAGATGTCGGTAGTAAATGACGACCACTACGTTCATTATTACATCCAGCAACACAACACCTCAACACAAAGAGTGCATATGTAGGTCTTTGATATTAATCTATTAATTATGTAGCCTAAATTAAATTTAGAACACTAGCCCCCGGTTTCACAGACAAGGCTTAAGCCTAGTCCTATACTAAAATAGTATAGTAAAAGTCTGAGCTGTTTCACCTGAAAGAAACTTGCAATGACTGATCTTAAAATATATCAATCCCTTTGTTTTGTCTCAAGATTCACACCAGCATGTTTCTAAAAATTACTTAAATGTCCTAATTGAACTATGGTCTAATCCTGGTTTAGTCTAAGCCCTGTCTGTGAAACCAGGCCTAGGTGAGGTAGAAAGAGTCCACATTCTATTGATTTGTGCTTATTTGTGAAAATGCAATACCAGAAATACAAAAATAAAATTCTCAAATGACAACAATCACTGTGATTATAAATATTTATTTGTTTAACCATTATATAGTATGACGAAAATGTGACTGTTGACTAAAACTAGACTAAAATGCTCAGACATTTAGTCAACTAAAACTTGACTACACAAAAACAGAACAAGGTTGACTAAACAAGATAATAACTAAAAAGTAGACACAGGATTAAGACTAAGACTAGTTTAAAAGACTAAGACTAAATTTAAAATTGGCAGTTAAACCAACAATTTTTTTTACAGTGCATATGTACACTGTAAAAAAACAACTTTAAAAAAAACTTAGAAAAGTAAGTGTTCATGCTGCCTTAAAAATTAAGTTTACTCAACTCAAATACCCACGTTTTCATGAAGTACAACTTAACATTTCATGTTGCCTAAATTTTAAGGCGCACAAACACTTTTTTTAACTTGAAACTCCTTTTTTTACAGTGTCTATAATTCAGCACATTAACGTTAAAAATGTAATTATTATTATTTTTTTGACAGCTGTAATGTGTATATATAAAGTAGTTCCATATTTGCTTGCAGTTTATCAGTTCATGATATTGAATATTTAAAGAAACACTACATTAAGCATTTGGTGGATACTTTTATCCCGAGCGAATAACATATCAGTATACTGCACATTTTTATCAGTTCAAGATAATTTTAACTTTCATTTTTGATGCATGATCAATCATTACAAATGCAATTTTAGGCATATCTGTATGGGCAATATGCACCAAATTGAATGACTACATTGAAAATCTTGGCTTTTGAGACTAATCATCTTTGTCTAGTGAGAGCAACAAGATCGAAGTGCTTTGAACAGAATAGTGCAGAATTGCATATTGGTGACTCCCGGCCCACTTTGAGCAAAGTTTCCTGTTTAGTTCTCACCAACCAATTTGTTTTTATTAGTTTGACTTTAGACTCATGACACATCTCTTTAAAGTATAGCAACAGCACAAGTAACTGTGCCTAACAACTTGTCATACTGCACAGCATGCAACATACGAGACATATTGTGAACCCACTTGAATGCAATGAAGTCCAACCACCCTTCCTGAAGACACAAAACACATCAATCTCTCCACCGCTCAGCTGACTAATTTTCGTCCCACCACAAACTTCTAGTACAGAACAGACTTTCGTCCCTGAAGCAACAACAAAAACTTTTCAGAAGATCACAACATCAAAAGCCCACACACTCTCTGACTAAGAAACGCCCAGGTATATTCTATCAAAGGGAATTGTTGCCAAAATCCTCTTCAGTTAAGAGACGGAGAGGACTGTTTCACATCAAAGGCTGCTGTGGAGTTATGTTTCTGCACTCTTTAATTCTGCAGGGCAAGACGCAAGTTTATTTGTACTTACAGTGTCAGAAAAAAAAAGTTTTGATGCAATTGACATTGGATATCATTACGAATTTTGCCCTACAGAGGGAATTAGAGGCTTTTATTAATAGCTGTAACAGTAAACTAGTTACAACGGTAAACAGCTGCCAGTAGTTCTCAGAGTGGTAGCCGTAGCATAGATGATGCAACTGCATGGCAGTTCAGACCCAAAAAAAAAAAAAACTTGACTTTTGACCATGCAATCAGGTCTAGACTGAAAACTTTCTTATTAAAGAAACATAGCAGAATCTCACAGCTCTGATTTATTGAAGAAATAGTTCACCTAAAAATGAAAATTTGCTCACCCTCAGGCCATCCAAGATGTAGATAAGATTGTTCCTTCATCGGAACAGATTTGGAGAAATTTAGCATTACATCACTTGCTCACCAAAGGATCCTTTGGAGTGAATGGGTGCCGTCAGAATGAGAGTTCAAACAGCTGATTAAAACTTAGAATTCACTTGACACGAGTTTATCAATTAACCCTTAAATGCTTGAATCTTTCGCCAATCATTATTACATATTTTGGTCTTTAGCAACCCAGACCTTTATATCCAGCACGGATGGATCTCTAACTTCTGCAATAGAAAAAATCTCTCTTGATATTTTAAGAACAGTTACAGAAGAATAAAATAAAGCATATTTTGTTTTTTTAAAGCATATTTCCGTCATTTTTTACCATCACCATCATCCTCAGAACACACTTTCACAGTACATTCAGCATCATATTCGTGATCTCAAACATATTCTCATCGTTTTCAGTGACTTCAGTCAATATTTTGATCACTGGCATATTTGCCACATCCACCATCAAATAACAGTGACATTTTAATTTTATTGAGTACAGTAATTGGAACCAGTTTGATTTTTGCTGATAATATTATTTTTTTTATGTCTACGATAATTATGAGTGAAACATCATGTCATTATTGTCCATCAAACAGTGCCACCTCGAGGAATAAAGGTGAATTGCACGTATTGAGTCATTAGATACATCACCCAAAATATACTTACACTATTATACACCTCGGGTCTCTAGTGACCTTATACACTTTTTACAAAAAATTAGAAAACAGATATTTATTTATATTTTGTTATTTTTTTCTTGTTATATTGTTTATAATGAATAGATTGAGGAATACTTGTCTAGTTGATGTCAAACGTAAAAAAAATGAAGGAGAGACTGTACTGGATGATGTCCCGGGTCAAGACTCGAGGTATGCATTTAAGGGTTAAGAAACAAGTCCATTATTAAGCCATTTTAACTTTAAACTGATTAATCCATAAAAACAGAAAGTACATAACAACTCTATAGTCCACAATATTCACCAATAGTCATCAAAATTCACCAACATATTTGTTTAGAACTTTTATGAATTGTTTTGACTTGTAAACAGTGCTTGATCTGTGAATATTTCTCTCCTGATTAAGACAAGACAACTTTTCACTGGAGAAAGCAATATTATGGATAGAGGTCTCATATTTTGGCCAGAAGCCAAAATATGTTTTGAAGTTAAAGATCTATTGAAATGGATTTCATACAAACACACAGAACAATAACTGATGGACTGGAGTCCGTGTGGATTACTTTTTGATTATTGCAATGCTTTTATCAGCTGTTTGAACTCTTATTCTGTCAGCACCCATTCTCTGCAATGGATCCACTGGTGAGGAAGTGTAATTTATCCAAAGCTGGTCCGATGAAGAAACAAACTCATCTACATCTTGAATGCCCTTAGGGTAAGTCAATTTTCATTCAGAAACTATTCCTTTAAGATCGACTCGGTGGCAGAGAACGGTGCTCGCTACAAAACAACTGTAATAGCTGCTAAATCAGTTGAGTGAATATTTGCAACAAAAATCGTGAGTGCATTTTGGCCACATGCTCCAGCCTGTGATCTGTTCCGATGTTACTGAGTGTCCTTGCTGTACAGAGCCATTCAGAGAAATAAGAGACAGTCACTCTCCTTTTATGGTGGCTATTTTATAATAAAGTCATATGGTTGGACATTGTGATCCTTTCAAATTGGCCCATCTGGAGTGTCTCAGTGCCAGCCAGAGGTCATACTATTACATTTAGCCACTGGTTTTACTACATCTGATATTGCACTTCATCTGTCTGTGAGGGGTGAAAGATGTGATTCTTTCCTGAGAAATCTTTTCATTATCATGACATTTTTCCCCTCGGTTTAAATAAATGCATGAATATCACGGCAGAGCTTCGGTTTTTAATGGGAATTTCACTTTCTACTCCTTTCAGAGCAGAAAATACCTTTCTATCGAGCAGTATGCACCTCAGATATACTTGCATGTGCTTTGCACATGTTGAAATTACATTATTCATATATACATTATTCCCTTCATAGGACATATCACACACTACAAGCATCAAAAAAACAAAACAAAAATACATTACTGTGATATATTGTCATGTATATACATTACTGCTCAAAAGTTTGGGGTCAGTCCATTTCTTGATCAGCAAATCGGCATATTAGAATGATTTCTGAAAGGTTATGTGACACTGAAAACTGGAGTAATAGTAATGTTAATATTTTAATAACATTTTGCAATATTCCTGTATTTTGTACAGCCTTGCTGAGCATAAGAAACTTCTAAACAAAAGATTAACAATCTTACTGATCCCAAATGCTTGAAGGCTAGTGTAAATATGAATGCAAAATGTTTTTAAAGTGTATTTAGAGTAAATTTTGGCACGCACACACAAAATTGGTTTAGGTGAAAAATCATCACCTGAAAGCTTTTAAAGCCATAGCAAAACACATCAGTGATCATTTGAAATAATTTCAGATGTCGCACCACTTGTTTACATTTCATTATTTTTGCCCTCATATAACTAAACACTACAACCTTTGTCTAGAAAACGTCTTTTAAAAAGAGTTACGGAATGTCCCGATGACTTTTATAACGGCCTCTGAGATGAAAAAGCGGAATTCCCTTTTCATGAGCCATATTATGCACAAGCCTTGATCTTGAATTTGGTTTACCACACCTTGGCCTCACGCAAACACTGAAGCAGAGCGCCTACGAACCCATAAGTAGTTACATATTTAAAGCGACCTCTGTTTCAAGGTTACAGCTTGGAAGGTAGAAAAAAAAAGGGAAAAGAAAAAGCAATTTCACATTTAATATTTGGTCTGTTGTGCTTATGAGTCTGAAAATGTGTGTGTGTGATGTCTATAGAAACATGCAACACCCCCTTTCGGAGACAGGAGCCCTCAGGGTCCTCAGACTGAGCGCACACATTGAGTTAAAAGACTTGAAGGTGGGGGGATTTCAAAGCCTCCCCTGCAGACATGCTCCAGCTTTGTGCATTTTAATGGTGAGATATTCAAATCTCCTAGTCTGCCATCCCTCACCCTCATTTCTCCAGCAGTCCATGCAGGGCGCTTCTGTCTGCAGCTAATGGGATGCCGTGTACGCAAGGAGAGGGCTTATTTGGGGAGGTCTCTGCCTCCTTGAGGTTAAAGGACCTTGAAATTTGCTTTCTTTTCATTCTTTTTTTCTTAACTGAATGAACTTGGATAATTAAATGGAATAAAATACATTAAAATAACGTAATAATGGTAAGAGGAAAATTGGAGAGGTTCACTAGTCATTCCCCACAGCTGTGCAGGCTATTAACAGCAGTATCAAGGCGTTCTTGCGTGAAACCTTGAAGCTGCTTGCAATAAGAGTTAACAACACTCCCACTGTAAGTCCCCTGCAATGTCTTTGGTAAACAAGGAAATTAAAAATATGCACATAAACCCCAGCATTATTAGATGATATTTCCTCACTGCCACTTGCTATATGAACACAACCACAGCAGACTCTGTGATTTGTTCCCCTAATATTGGAATTCACAGAAGTGTTAACTAAGTAAAAGTGCACTTGGGTGTTCATTTGTTCGGGGTGTCCAGGCGTCTCTAGGGATTTGAGGCCTTGAAGGCTTTATGGCTGTTTGCTAAAAACACCCATGCAATCAAAATTAAAGTTTTGCTGCTTTCATTCTGCATCTATTAGCTTTGGCAATGAAAATTCTATTGTCATTTACTTAAGCAGCTTTTCCACTATCGGGCCGAACGGTTCTTAGAATGGTACGGTTCTAGTTGTGTTTCCACCTGAGCCCGGTACGGCACGGCTACAAACCGTTCTCGGCCCGGAATTCTCGGCACTGTTATATATATACATATATATTTAGACAACCGTGCCAAATCGCGCTGATAGAACGTGTGTGCTAAGCTAAAGTGCGCTATTTGATCAAACAGCCAAGTAAACAGCTGTTACGCTGCATTCATAGCTCATGCATTAATACTGTCAATAAATGTGGTATTTTTAGGAAAGGTTTTACCTTCTGTGTCCGTCTCCGTTGGCAGGCATTTCCCCTCAGCATTTGTTGGTAACGTTATACCCGTCGTCGCCTTCTGTTTATTTTATTTTTATTTTATTTATTATTATTTTTTTTATCAGTACCACCATGAAACCATATCCGTACTGACTGGCCAGGATCGGCACGGAATGGAACGGTAAAGCAAAGAGAACGGTTCGGCCCGATAGTGGAAAAGCGGCTTTACTGTCATATCTCTCTAAAAAGGTGTTTTTTTTCCTTTTCTTTAAAAAAAAAAAGTTGTTTTGTACATGCATTGTAAAAAATGACAATGAATTTAACGGTAAAAGACTGTAAAAAGGCTACAGTAAAAACCTGTTCAATGGTTAACGGTAAATTCCCCTACTATATAAGGTGAAAAACTGTATTGGACATTATATGTAATTTTGCGGTAGTATACCGTTTTGGAAGTGGAAAAAGAACATAAAATTTACAGTGAATAACCGTAAACTGACATTTCCAGAATTCCCTGCATTACATTTCAGATTTGATGGGGTGTTTTTGTACATTAGGGTTGTATGTTATACCTAATGTTGTCAAATGATTGTCATGTGTGTTACCATGCTGGTGTTTAGAGTTTGTGTGAATGACACTGTACATCATGTATATTTGTTATTATTTAAAAGCTGCTTGTGATGGGCTTTGGTTCATCATGTGACTTTCTCATCACCACCTGCATTTGGTTATCAGTGTATTACAAAGGTACAAAAAAGATTTTAGCACTTCAATAGGTTGGTATATTAACGTTATATCATGCAATTACGGTATTTAACTGTAAATTTAAGTTAAAACCGCGAAACCTAAAATGTTGCTAACATATTTTTACGGTAAAATTCCAGCAACCACAGCTGCTGGTTTTTAACTATAATTTTTTTTTTACGGTGTACAATAAGAGTCAGTGGGGACCAAAATAACATTGACTTCCACTGTATGGACAAAATAAGACAGAGACATTTTCAAAATATCTTCTTTTGTGTTCCAAAGAAGGAAGGAAGGCATACAGGTTTGATACAACATGAGTAAACGATCACAGCATGTTCATACCTAGAAAAGAATAAGTCATTCAACTCAATATACTGGAGAAATGTTTTCCAACTAACCATTCGCAAACAACTTGATTGAGAGGCGATATGACCAATCATAACGCCTAATCTGCCATTCTGTCTGATAAACAAATCAGACAGAAAAGTAGATTAACTTTGGTGGACTTCACCTTGAAAACTGTTTGTATTTACGTCTTTCTGCGGTTGAAATAAAATACTTTCAAAATGAAATGAAATACGATGTTCATTCTTTTTTTTGTGCTTTAAGTAACGTTAAAGAAGAAAAGATCGGTTCACATGTCAGTTGATCTAATAAGGCAATACAGTGATCTGTCACAATATTAAAGAGCCACAAAACAGTATTTTTAGTGTGAGACCGGCACTGTTTATCGGACATAGCAACAGTAACTAAGGAGGGCAGGTTTTTGTGAAGGGTCCGTTCTGGAATGAGAATGTTATTTGCTATTTTTAAAGAAGAACAATCACTTGAATCTGATTTGAATACTGTATTGAATTAAATATACTTTATTATGCATTTATGGGGAAATTCGTGTTTAAATCGAAGTACAATCAGAAATGCCTATTCATGGGGACAAACCCAAAGTTGTGGACCTCCTTCACAAGTGCTAAATGACAAATGAAGGGCTCTGGACCCTCCCTCTGGTATAATTACGGGCCATTTGAAATGGGCTGGAGTATACATTGACCTTCTACTAAAGGGAGAAAAAAAACAGGAGGTATAATCTAATAGTTGCAAATTGTTGATGCATATATTAAACATAATAGCATTGGCCCTTCGCCCTGCACTGTTTCCCATGTGGAAATGCCCTGACTGGGCTCCAGATCAGTGGATGGACAGAGTTCACATGGCATCTGTTTGATCAAAGTTTCCTCACCAAAGATCTGGCATCGGGTCGGGCCGCTGCAGACCACGGCTTCGAAAGCAAACCGAGCCATTGGGTTTCAGCGACACGCTCCACGCTGAAGGACATCGCTGCGAATTCTTTTGCATTACCATGATAATAAAGAGAAAGCCTTCCACTCGCTAGCATTAAGGCAAGCGACAAATATATCATCGTTCTCCAGAGCGGGCGTGATGGCCTGGCCCTAAATTGACCCTCACTTCTCCCATATCAGAACATGCATAAATACCTGGGGCAGCAGAAACGAGGAAAGCTATTAATCAACGGACACGGGGGCTCAGATCTGGAACGGCTTTAAATCCAATAGGAGATTCCTCTCAGATGTTTAAAGCCCAACGGTTTAATATCCCCGCCATCCCCAAGTGGGTAATTGTTTCGCCGCCGCAGACAGAGAAACTGTCGATCAAGTCTCGCTTGACCTTGTTTCTGTGTCTGTACTGACCTCCGGAAATGTAAAGCAAAGATCATATCACATAAAAAGCAATACTCCCACAAACGGGCCCCAAGCTGCAAATTGATTCTGCTGCCATGGAATTCACTCCCATCTCAGGGAAGCAGAGGAAGGGGGGCATTAGGAAGGGGTCTCTTCCGCCGCATTCATCCTTTTGTTGCAGATATCTGTCCTGCGCGTCAGCTCGCAGATTTTTATCGTTATGAAAAGGCACTCTGCATATGCTGGCAGAGCTCGTGCCGGTGACAGATAGCAGAGGGACAAATAAGCCGGTGACTTAACACATTCCCTCTGTCGCGGCGGCGATAGCAGGTTCAATTGTCTGCAGTAATGGGCCAAAGGGAGCGAGAGTCGCCGTTGCGACACTGCCCGAAGTGGGGCCGTGGAGATCGTCTCAGGAGACCGCCGCCGCCCCCACTTTATCCCGGCAGACGAGATGGTTATCCCCGCGCACTGTCCGAAAGCCACCGTCGTCTATTAAATCCCCTAAATTGAATTTAAAAGAGTCTCCGATTACGTTAGAAAGTCTGCAGATGTCCTTGCAATGGACCGGGGACCAGTGACCCATCGCCTAATTAAAATTCAAGCTGAAAAAGAGTGTACTTTGATCAAATCAAACTTTAATTAGCTCAGATAACCCCAAGCTACCTCCAAAACATTACCAACTGGAGGAATCGAGGACATTCTTCTGGAAAATTCATCATCCATGGGAGTATGCACAAAGGAGACGATTTCGGCACAATTAGCATCATTTTTTGTGGAACAAGCATCGATAACCGCCATTTTACACACGAATCAGCATAAGGTGACTAACCTTTGGTACATTATCATTGTCCTCCCCTTTTGCACAGACAGGTGTCAAAGGTCCTGCTAGCCAGAGGTACCTGCAAAATCAAATTCCCCCAACCTTTTGGATCACTCGAGTCGGAGCTAAATAATTGATGTGGCCATTGAGACCGGTGGCGGTGGCAGTGATTTGATTTCGGAGCCAGTCTGAATGGGTTCAAGATCCTTACAGACACCCCGCGGAGGGCCAGTGAGAAATGTCAATCGCACCTCATCTACGGACGGGGGCTTCTCTGCTACACAGAGAGAGCGGCAATCTCCAGGCAATCTGCAGCAAGTTCACCATCCACATTTAATGAGACACACACACACATACACACACACACACAGCCGGAGTGGTAGAACAAAGAGGCGCTCGGTTGTAGCTCTGACAAGTGTCAACTTCACTGCAACTGTGGCATGTAAGAGGATTTCCTTGATAATATGAAGGAAAACAGAGTAAATGACAAAACTTGGATATTATCGTCTAATTGACTGCCATGTTTGCGTTCCGTATTTGCATGATTGTGAAGCCAAAGCCTGTGCAAATTGTTACGGTGGTTCATGATTTGATTTTGTAGCCATAACAACATAGAAATCCAGACTAGCCAAAACAACAACTGCAGCTTTTGTCAGTTCATTACTAAAAGTGTGTGCCCTACATGCTGAAGGAGTTTCTAAAGTTTCATGTAAGAACTAAATTAACTGTGTATTTATTCCCAAGGAGCAAAGAGCAAAAAACACATCCAGGTTAAAAGTTTTTCATCTGCTGTAGTGCCAAAGGCCCAGTCTATTTTTTCTCCCATCACATATGTTGAGAGTGTCACGCAAATTTATAAATCTAATGAAATGGAACAGACATGTTGTCTTGCAGATTTATTTCATGTTACTTCATGAAACTTCCATATGTTCTGCTGCGCATCTGACAAACTGGAATTGTCACGCTCGCGCGGTTCATTTTTCGGCCGACGTGATGAGTAACGCCACCCTTGTAATTCTTTTCAGGTATTCAGTCAAATTCCGCACCGGCAGACGAGCCGTTCGCAAACACCTGGGATTTGGGCGCTCTGACTGGCGGAGGCTAACTTAATCATCTATAATTGGTGGAGTGGTTCTCATTTATAGTGACTGACAGCATCGATCTGTCTCAAAGGTAAGCCATCACGCCTAATAAATAAAGGAAAAGAAACAAGTAGTCACATTCCAAATGAGCAGAAAAACGGCAACACGACACAATGTAAAAACGAGACCCGCATCATATCTTATTGAGCAGCGAGTCTAATCCCCAGAAAGAGAGAGGCTAGATATCGATGTGCATGATATTAAATTTAAAAATCTTGGGACCTTAAATAATTTAAGCGTGAAAGATCACAGAGTATTTGATCTAGTCTCTGTATCAAAACTACATTACACAGGGCAAAAACTGTGACAGAGCCTCAAAAAGAGAACTTTACACTGTCTCGCAGCAGAAATGTCACAACATGAGGGTTTGCGAGACGCTGGAGGGGTGGTACTGGTGCATGCATTCGCTCTCTAAAGATTTCAGCGAGGCATGTGCTCGCACATATGGCGGAATACACACGGATATTATGTGTAGCTGTGAGAGAAAATCAAGCATTTGTTATTATCACATTGTGCGGGAAAATCTGCATCTACTGTCAAAGCTGCAGCCTGCGTTATGGTTGTGCTGTATACAAAAAATACATTTCATCAGTAGCCTGAGGCTGTTTATTTGTTGCCTGAGGTATCAATACAAAGGTAACAGAGCTCACTTCAAAGCTAAGCTAAAAAAAATAATGCATACACGCTGAGCTATATTATTCATGTGGGTGACTTGAGTGCGAATTCGCCTTGCAAGATTTTTCTTGTCCTCTTTAAAGCATACTGTAAATAAACAGTCGGCCAATGGCACATACTGTATTGTCAAGAAAAAAAAAAACCATACTAGGAGATATCAAAGGCATCAAAGTGCTGCAACGCAACAGACTGTACATCTGGTTCATTTGACAATGATAAAAAATTCAACCTCCGAGCCAAAAGCAGATATTCGATTTGAAACAACCCGTGATACTCAGCTAGGCTTCAGTGTGCTTTTTCCACACGAAAAGCTTGGATGCATTTTGTCTGATTCCACAGTGCTCAGAAAAGCTCTAGGCAAAATACATGACCAGAGTAGGTTACTAGTTTGTTTCACGATTAAACCTCTGCGATGCTATCGCCGAGCCTTGGGGATCTTTTAGCCAAGGATCGCCTCCGGAAACAATGTTTTGTCTGTATAGATTAACCAGCCGAACCCCTCTCGTCCAAATTCACCTTGAAAGCCCTGCGACTCTCGAGGAGAGTTCGAGGAGATTTTCACCTTTCCAGTCCTCTTGCTCGCTCTGTGTCATCGGGCCTGAGCTTTGGGCCAGAGTGTGTTCCTTCCCCTTCAATACACCACATCTCAATGGCCATCCAAGTCATGCGCGAGAGCCCGGCTCTGAGCAATGACTAACAAATTTGTTGAGGAGTAAGTAATGTTAGGTTTGCTGACATTGGCAAGCCTTGCCACACGCTCAGACTGCAGAGAATAGCAAAAGATAAATTATAAGCCTCACACATATATCTTTGTTTTATTTTTTACTGTATGCATGGAATCAATAGCACCATTTGAAGGTTTTTTATGATACAAGACACTTTCCCTTTTTTTTTTTTTAGGGAATAATAGCAGTCTGCTTGAGGTTAGATAGTCTTATCCTTACTCAGCACTTCCAGTCAAACTTTCTTTTGTTGGTTCTGTGATGTTAGGCATTGTATCTTCTCCAGTAGCTTAAAACGTTTAGCATTGTAGTTAAGTTAACACTTTACAAAGAAGTTAGCACTATTATGCTGGATTCCTGTTCATTTCTACATATGCACGTTTAACATTCGTATAAATTGCTATTAGCTTATGCTATGGTGTTGACAGAGATAAATGAGTCTATGATTTTATAATGTTGCAAAGACAACTATATAAAAAACCCTGCGTAAAGGATCTCCCTTCATTTCTTCATGCATATTTACATTAATCAGACACGGTGTTTTCTTTGCTTTCAGCTTGTGTTCGTGAATTAAGACCGTCTGCCATTAATTCACCACCCTGTCTGTTTATCACCTGCAGGCCTTGTCTAAAAAGTGCTGTCCTAAATTGCCAGTTAGCAGATAAAGGTATTTTGTCATGGGGCAGGATTTGTAATTTCAAGGTATACTAAATTATCAAAAATATTAAGGTATGTGAAAATTTTAAAAAGAAAAAAATAATAATTTGCATGTGTATAAATGTGAACGCCTCAAGCTTTGCTCTGTAATAGAATCTTGGACTTTTCCTACACAAATTGAAGGATATAATTCAAATGAGCTGAAGCATTTTAAGGTCAAAGCAATATTAAATTCATGCAGCTCTGACATAAATTGTCTGAGAAGAAAAAAGAAACTATAAAGCACTTTCTACCTGCATGTACTCAAATGCAAAGCAATACTACAGTATGTTTACACTCACACAGACCAAAGTGAATGTATGTGTCAACTTCCATTAAATTAGACTGAGATGTAGCCTCTTTAAGCACCTTTTCATCCACGTTCAGCATTTCCACATACACAAAGCACAACTTTTACAGCGGTAGTCCAAAGATGTGTCAATCTCACAGAGCTCAACTCTCAAAACTCTGACAATCACACGTGAATTCTGCTCTCTCCTTCTCTTTCTATCTCCATTTTTTCCCTTTCTTTCCTCTCATGCATCACACATTTCGACTGTCCCCCTCCAAAACAGATAAGCGCAGAACGCGGAAAAAGCAAAGCGCGACCACGGAAATTCTCTACACGGTGCCGATCAGTAAAATTAGCATGACAATACTCACTGTGGGGAGAAGGGGGCAGTCGGAGCGTGGCAAGTCACTCTGTCCGATGAACCTGCACGGGTGGAAGAGCGGGAGAGAGAGAAAAAGAGAGAGAGAGAAAGAGAGAACAGTCAGCTGTGAAAGCACAGTTAAGAGAAAGGGAGGGGTGACGAAGAGCCGGCACATACAGAAAAAAAAAACACAAGAAAAGAAACTGAAACACAGAGGAGAACGAGGATGAAGCCGAACGGTAGGAGAGAAATGGGGAGGCAGCGGAGGGAGGGAACATGTGATGAGAATAAAGGACACGTGGGAAGATGCTGTACTTTTTTAAAAGTTCGACACACGAATGGGAGACTTTTCTTACTGTTATTCAGTCATGTGACACCACTGGGTGAACTAGATACCTAATTTAACCTTGCAGTTAGTGCATGATTGTTTACTGTAGCAACAGAACCAGGCAAATAATGAGCTTCATTGTGCTTTGCGTGGCAATACGACATGTTTTTGCAGTTTTAATGATTTTTGGGAATGCGTTAATAAAATCAGTTATTCAGAAATTTACATTTATTTGCCCTCATGCTGTTTGAAACCGCAGGCTTTTTGTGGAACTCAAGAAAATACTTTAATGAATCTCCACACAGATATTTTCCAAAGATCAACATGGTGATCACAGGCTGTTAAATGCGCAAAAAGAACCACAAAAGGCGTCCATGTGGCTTGTGTGCTACATTAAGTTGTCTGAAGCCAGCTTCAGATAGGTTTGTTTGATGAAAAACAGAATGTCATTATTCAAGTCATTATTAACTAACTCAGTTCTCAAATATGGCATCTATGAAGGTTGAACATCATATAGACCACTTCTATGGTGATTTTACAGTGTGAAATTAAGGTGAATGTTGTTTAAAAATGTGTTTCACTGGAAAAATAACAGCATGTAGTGTAAGTTTGGAACAACGTGAGGGTGAGTAAATAATAACTGATTTTTCATGTTTGGGTAAAATATTCCCTTAAGCGTTTTTTACAGGCTAGTGTGTTTGCCTTGAATATGTGAGTATGTGTTTAGACAGCTCTATTAGATCACTTTATCTCTGAACTGCCTTTGATTAAGAACTTATGATCAACATTGCAACACTGCGCTGTAAACCAACTCTATCTTTTGGTCTCTCAGTTGTTGTCCAATCTTTTATTCTCTCTTTCTTTCCATACTTCTCTCTCAGGGGATTTTTTCTGCAGAGGCAGTGGCATCACAAAAAAGATTCTGATGAGCAATAATTAACTATACAAAAAAATCTGAATTTTTATTTTAGTTTAGTTTATTTTGTGTGTGTGGGCAAAATGCACTAATTTATATAGGACTATAATAATAGGAATTAATTTGATTTGGATTTTGAATCAGATTTAAGTTGGTCAAGCGAATTTGCCTCATTAACCAAAAAAAAAAACAAAAAAACACCTGGTTTTGAAAGTGACTTCTTTGCGAGATGTGCTTTATACATTGTTACACTGTTGACAATGGACTTGCTTGTGAATTTTCACAATTTTTTGCAACTAATGGATAAAGTTTCATAGGGAGGCAGTGTCTCTTACTGTATGTCTCCCTTGAAGAACAGTGGAATACTTTAACACTGTTACAGGCTGAATACGCTGACAAAACGAATCTATCGTATTTGGAAGCAGTCCATAGATTAGCAAAAGGTGGAATAAACTGGTTAAATGACTAATTACAAAGTTAAAAACTCACCCACTCACATCACAGCTTTCAGTCATAACCAGATCAAAATGAACTTACAATAATAACCTGTGAGTAATCTGATTTTAGCTGATCTCATAAAAATGTTTACAGAGGATTTGATGACTAATAGTTTGAAAGGAAAGTGCAAATAATAAGTCCAACAGTTAGTGGGAACATATAAATGCTTCTGTGCAAGAAATATGAAGCAAAAAGCATACTAATATGTTAACAGAAACACACTAAAACATTACTATATTTGTTGCGTATTGCTAAATTTTGATCCATGTGCCTTAAACCATGAAATCTATGTAAAGATCA
Source organism: Labeo calbasu (assembly GCA_019740295.1). Lineage (NCBI taxonomy): Eukaryota > Metazoa > Chordata > Actinopteri > Cypriniformes > Cyprinidae > Labeo > Labeo calbasu. The sequence continues at coordinate 19,351 of JAHKKF010516074.1, forward strand.
AATAGAACTGGAACATGAATTTACAACGGCCTAAAAAAACCAAAAGCAGAGAGGGACTTTTAGGAGTCCACAATGCAACACTGTTCTATCTGCTTCTCAGATGTGTGTCTCTCTCTCTCTCCTTCTCTCCTCAAGTGACAAAAGCAAGACCCCATTCCTAATCTGACCCCAAAACAGCAACGAAATCCCCCCGGCCTTATCATCCTCTGCCTGGGCTCTGTTCTCGCTCTTCTTTCATATCCCCTGCCTCTCTTTCTTTCTTTCTTTCATTCTCTCTCTCTCTCTCCGTCACTCTCCATTGCATCCTCTCTCCCCAGTATAACCTCTTCCTCTGTCTCCTTCTCTCTGTAAACGGCTTTCAGCCGAGCAGAGATTACCTAGACCATGCTCTTCAGAGCAGCTTCAAAAAGGGTGCTCTGGGCTGCCAGCCTGGATAACACCCCCCCTCCCCCCTCCCACCACCCTCTCCTCCTTCCGCCCGGGTGGAGAGGGGGGAAAGTCACAGAGAGAGTGGCTTGGAAAATGTTTGCAGAAGAAAAAAAATTCAGTGGATGCTGAGGATGTCACACACTGGCTATGTTGACAGTGTTTGGGACTGACAAACATATTTACTAACAGGTGTGACTTCTGAATTGTCCTGTTCACACAACAGCTATAAAAGCAGCTTGAATACTGTCTATGGGAATGAGAATATAACACACTTAATTAGTCAAATGTTTAAAATGATAAAATAAACTAAAAAGTTGTGAGTCCAAAATTTTACTGCATTTACTATCAGCATCCATGTTTTCGCACTGCATCCTCATGCAGGCAAGAGGGACTCCTAAGTGCTGCTATTTAAAGCATGTTGAACTTTGCCAGCTTGCCAGTCTCAGTTAGTTTTGATATGCGCATACTGAGGTGATGATCTGCTATTAGAAACAATCCCAAAACACATTTATTCTCCTTTGACCCGCATTACAGTTTGACACCTCGGTGCATTAACATGATGCATGCTTGATTTATTTGCTGTGAGATGCATCATATGAGATTTACTGAGAAAGTGCAAACTGTGAAATTGCTGTAATAACCTATGCAATTGTGTGGAAAAACTGCTTGGTGGTATATTCCTGCCATTATGAAAGTTAACAGTTTAACTTAATTGTTAGTAAATATAATCAAATGAATTACTCGGCATAACAATTACTATTAATAATAATACAACCTATTTACTATTTAAAATAACTGTTTTCTATTTGAATATATTTTAAAGTGTAATTTATTCCTGTGATTTCAAAGCTGAATTTTTAGCATCATTACTCCATGATGCTTCAGAAATCAGTCTAATATTCCGATGTGCTGCTCAAAAACATTTATTATTATTATTATGTTGAAAACAGCTGATTAGAATTTTTTCAGGCTTCTCTGATGAATAGAAAGCACATCTTTTGTAACATTATAAATGTCTTTATCATCACTTTTGGTCAATTTAAAGCGTCACTGCCAAATAAAAGTATTAATTTATATACTTTCTCTCCCACAATATATATTGACTCCAGTCTTTCAAATAAATCCAGTCTTTGGATCTTTCTTTTCAGAATCCTGAAAAAAAATGTACTCAACAGTTTTAAATATTGATAATAATAATAAAGAATGTTTCTTGAACAGCAAATCAGCATATTAGAATAATTTCTGAAAGATCAAAAACTTTTGACTGGTAGTGTATATATATTATGTAAACGTACAGGCCTACAGTACCAATATTTAGATGATTTTATGTATATATATATATTTAGAATATCATTAATTCCACTAAATGAACACATTAAAAATTGTCATCCCTATAATATAATGCTTCATTTGTTCACTACACTTTTTTGAGGCCAAAAGCACAGTTCAGAAAGTCTAATCCCTTTGTATTCTTTGATGTGCAATCTTTGATGTGCATCCCTCCCTGTGTAAACCCAATGCCTTTTTCTCTGTCACCACGTCCAGCCTGTCTCCGTGTTATGTGAGACACACTCTCTGCCCTCTTGCTCCCCGAGAATGTCCAATTAGAGGAAGGTCGGTTCCGGTAGCCATGTGTGAGGCAGCCACTTATTCTGTTACCGTTGGCCGATCCGTCACGCTCTTCTCCAGCTTTCTTTATTTTATTCTTCCTCCCAAAGGGCAGTGGCTAACTCTATCACCGGGACAAATGACCCATCAGTGGCACCATTCATCAGCTGCCTTAGAATCACTCGCTCCGGCCGCAGTCCCACCCATCCACCCCCTGTGAAACGGAGCTGCCGCTCCCACCGGCTTCCCCGCCGAATCTTACGTCGCGTGTGTGTTTGCACACACGTGGGCGTGAAAGCAAAAAGGAGAGAATGGGCGCTCGGCTAAACTGTGTTATAAATCTCTCCCACAAGCAAAAGAAACGCATACACGCGCGCGCGCCATCCGAAATAGAACCACCTCCTTTAGCAAACATATATACATAAGCTTTTGTCAAAGCCCTTTGTCTGGTTTTATTTGCTTGTCAGTGTTGTTTTCTTGTTTTATCCCTCAGCAGCTATTCTGACGCCCCCACGCCGTCCCAACACCTCCACCCGGGGCGAGAATCTTTACATAAGTGATGAGGAGGAGAGCAAATGAAATGACTGTAATTTGGTCAGGGGCACCGTGTACGTCCTGCCTAATAGAGGGGGCCGTCTTTCCCATCGCTCAGAGACGAGCTAGGTGGGTGCGTTCTTATTAATTAAGACAGTCTCATTATCGCCCGTCCAGGCGCTCGATGAGTGAGGGAAATCGGAATTAAAAAGTCAAGCAAACTGCAAAGGAAAAGACAGCTAAGACATGACAGATGGTCTTTCATCACGCGAGGCTTTATCGAGAAAAAATAAAATCGAAATAAATAAATAATGAGCTTACGGAGAGCAGAACTAGCACATTTTCTCCCTCCTCTCCTTAATTCTGGGCAATTAAAATATTTTTTTTTCCTTCAATAGCACAAAAAGCATATGGGGACATTACTCATTTGGTGCTGTTTTGCCAGTATAGTTTCCATGGCAACCTTGGAGCAAGAAACATGACTCTCTATGCTAGATACAGAGTCACTGGCGTAGCCTGTGGTACTTGAGACGTGAACTTTGACTCTTTCCAGCCTCGATTTAGCAGCGAATCTTGTTACGGTACAAAATATCAAACCTGTCTTTCTCAGGAATCCTTCAGAACACAAAATACAAAAAACACACAATACCACCGAAATGTATTATTCTTCCTAATGTACAATTCTGCTTAACCGTCATGCATATTTAATTTTTAATATGAAGCATCTTTCGATATCTCAAACATGCGATCGTGTTCTGTTTGCGCCAAAGGCTGATGCTAGGCTTCATACGTCAGGCAGAAAAATATAAAAGAGAATCACACTATAGATACATTCACATGAAGTTCAACATCTACTGTTGTCAAAGTGATGTATTGATACAGAGGGATATATTGAACCGCAGTGCTGTAGTTGAGAATCATTTTTTCCCATTTGAGGGAAAAGATCATGCGCTGCGAGCAAAGGAGAGGCAGCGAGAGAAGAATCAGCGGTATAAACATAAGGCGATGTTAAATTGACACACGCTGTTCAGCTCTTCTCTTTATCCACAGTGGAGAGTTAGAAGGGCTTACAGCCATGAAGACACAACTCTTTTCTCAAAGGCCTGAAATATCAGTGTGTGTTTTGTATCAGTATGTTTGGATACACAATGGCTGTTTACACTGACTAGAACTGTAAACACTGCAATGAAAGCAAGTCAAGAACAAGTCCAGAAAGTCCACATTTCAACCAAGGGTGCAGTTTTGGTTTAAACATTGGAGTTCTAGCTCATGCTCCCTCATAAGGTTTATTTGTTTGTTTGCTTATTTATTTGTGTAAAATGATTTTTTGTGCTATCATCCACACATGCAACGTTGGTTGATAACATAACTTCAATAAAGTAATACCCTAGTTAACAATTACTTATTTACATAGGATATGCAATGTATTTTTTATATTATTTAGGCACTTAGGCTATAGTTTGACGGAATGTTTCTAATTCAACATGGCAAGTCAATTTAACATTTTCTCATACTGATGTTTATTTCCTTCTCCAGTTCAACAGGCTCTTAAAGATTTAATCGCTCATCTCTTAGGATTTGTGAAGGCCAGGTTTTTCCATCACTCTCATTTTACACTCTTATAAAAATGTACCTTAGTTCTTAAAGGAGTAGTTCACTTACAGAACAGAAATGTACAGATGTACTCACCCCCTTATCATTCAAGATGTTTATGTCTTTCTTTCTTCAGTCGTAAAGAAATTATGTTTTTTGAGGAAAACATTTTTAGGATTACTCTCCATATAATGGTCTTCTATGGTGCCCCCAAGGTTGAACTTCCAAAATGCAGTTTAAATGCAGCTTCAAAGGGCTCTAAACGATCCCAGCCGAGTAAGAATGGTCTTATCTAGCAAAACATTGACTTATTTTTTAAAAATGTTTACAATTTATATACTTTTTAACCTCTAATGCTCATCTTGTCTTGCTCTGCGTCAACTCCGGTTCATGACAGTTAGAGTATGTTGAAAAACTCTCATCTCATTTTCTCCTCCAACTTCAAAATCGTCCTCCATCACTGCTTTACCTTTTGTTGTAAAGGGGACGTCTTTGCATGCTTACTTTGTAAACACTTCGACAGTACTTCTGCAGCGATGTAGGACGATTTTGAAGTTGCAGGAGAAAATGAGATGGGAGATTTTCGGCATACCTTAACTGTCTTGAACCGGAATACACAGAGTTCACGCAGAGCTAGACAAGATGAGCATTTGAGATTAGAAAGTATATAAACTGTCAATTTTTTTTTCTTTTTTTAGAAAATAACCAATAGTTTCACTAGATAAGACCCTTTTCCTCAGATGGGATTGCTTAGAGGCCTTTTAAGCTGCATTTTGAAAGTTCAAACTCGGGGGCACCATATAAGTTCACTATATGGAGAGAAATCCTGAAATGTTTTTGAAGAAAAGACTGAAGAAAGAAAGACTTGGACATCTTGGATGACAAGGGGGTGAGTACATTATCTGTAAATATTTGTTCTGGAAGTGAACTACTCCTTTAATTGTAGCATTTGTTATAGCCTAAAATTAATCATTAGCAGGCCAATAATGACTTTTATGACAATAATGAATTTTATTAATCTATATAGCATTTGTTATGAAAAACAACAGCCTGCACATTTAGAAACAATAGCTACATCATGCCACAGTTGTAATATAACTCAATAGGGAACAATCTATTCCCTTAACAGATTATTTAATATAAATTCTACAACAAGTTTAGATAACGTTTGACTTTCTCCATAGCATTTCAAAGTGAAACAGATCAACCATTTTAACATCTGCTTTGCGATAGGAACAGCTCGCACAAATCTAATCACACTTTTCGAGTGCACTGGTGAACGTGCACTGAGTTTATGGTGATTTGTGCGCTGCTCATGCACAATTAAAAAAAACTGCGCTTCGGTCATATTGTACTGATAACGGGTCCATTTGGTTTGTATGTTAAGTTAGCGCTTCTAAAAGTGCCGAAGGCAGGATTTAAACAATTAATTAATTGCCTGATTCTAGTTTTTTTTTGGAGTAGTTCATTTCCAGAACAAAATTTACAGATAATGTACTCATCCCCTTGTCACCCAAGATGCTCATGACTTAATTTTGTTTTTAGAGGAAAACATTTTAGGATTTCTCTCCATATAGTGGATATCTATGGTGCCCCTGAATTTGAACTTCCAAAATGCAGTTTAAATGCAGCTTCAAAGGGCTCTAAACGATCCCAGCCAAGGAAGAAGGGTCTTATCTAGCAAAACGATCAGTTATTTTCTAAAAAAATTACAATTTACATGGTTTTTAACCTCAAACGCTCATCTTGTCTAGGTCTGCCTGAACTCCCTGTTTTTTCCAGTTTAAGGGTATGTCGAAAAACTCCCATCTCATTTTCTCCTCCAACTTTAAAATCATCCTGCATCGCTGCAGAAGTATCGACCCAGTGTCTACAAAGTGAACATGCAAAGCAGATCAAACTTCTTTACAAAAAAGGTAAAACAGCAATGTGCGATTTTTGAAGTTGGAGTAGAAAATAAGATGGGAGTTTTTCGACAAACCCTAACTGTCATAAACAGGAATACAAACTCGCAAACTACACCCCTGATTTCAACCATAAATCAAAAGAAAAGTCACGTTTGCACTGTGGTACTCTTGTGAATGTGTGTCGAAGACTGACACAGAAGAGAAGATATTTGTTGTTATCTTTGATTTCTTCGCACCCAAAAAGTATTCTCGTAGCTTCATAACATTACGGTTGAATCACAGATGTCACATAAACCATTTTAACAATGTCCTACCTTTCTGGGCCTTGAACATGTCAGTTGCGTTGCTGTTTATGCGGGATCAGAAAGCTCTTGGATTTCATCAAAAATATCTTAATTTGTGTTTTCCGAAGATGAACGAAGGTCGTATGGGTTTGGAACAACATGAGGGTGAGCAATTAATGAAAGGATTTTTATTTTTGGGTGAACCATCCCTTTAAGCACTAAGGCACTAAAAAGAATCTCAATGCATTTTCATGTTTTTTCTTAATGGTCACAAAGATGAGTCACATTTTCACAGTAAATAAATTAATATTTTCGGGATCATTATGAACTTAGTGAGGTTTTTATGAGAATGACCAAAAGAACTTTAAACTTTTACACAAAAACACCTTTTTTTTTGTAAAGTTCTAAATCAAAGCACGAAGCACGAATGCATGAAACCTGTGAAAATGTAGTCAAGTTTCTCAGGATTTTTTTTAACACATTATCTAAGCACTATCAACCAAATCATTATCAATCAGCTTGCCAACTCTGCATTCTCAAGCCTTAGGAGTGTTTTTTAAAAAAAAAAAGCCAATTCCTACTTTGCCAAACCTGATTTGTAAAAATTTCACCCTGACAAGATTAACAAACGCCTTATGTGTTGCCTCGCTACTTAGAAGTTTTAAAAAAAGTCAGAGAAGGCCAATATGTGATAGAACTCTTTTACAATTTAGTATTTACTTTCCTTGTCATTCGATATTTATTCGCATTTATTCGCTTTTGTTCCATTTGGCTCGCTCCAGCATTAGGACAATCCATCCCTCCGGTTTTACCGTCCAAAACAACAGCTGAACAGAGAGAGAAAAGCAAAGAATATGCAAGCATTCACATTGGACCATAGGAAATAGTGTGTACTTATCAGGCAGTGCCAGGCCGGATTAGAGGAAGGTGTTGGGGGGTTCGAACCCTCTGGGCTGGCCTCCACACATGGGGTCGGAAAGTTGGATCAATCCGCGAGGCTACGTGCCACCTTACGCTATTCATCTTTATTTAACAGCAAGCTTTGCATTTTAAGAGGCTACATGCTGACCTCTACACTACAAACTGACTTTTGGGAAAAACACGTCGATAGCGAGGCACGCCAGTTTATGGTTTTGTCCATGTGTCTGCTCTGCTCCCCGACGGTTTGACATGTTAAAGCGGCGAGATGGATATGTGTTTGTGAAAGATGATGCGGCTGGTTATGCATCATGCCTACGGCACAAGATCCCATGCACTCGGGTCGCTGAAGTTATCCAAAATCGCATTTATATTCAGAAAACACTGCCGCTTTTGTAAAAGTCTGTTTACAGCTGGTGAGGATACAGCAAAAGGACATTTGCTTAGATGAGCTCTTTCTAACTCATTGTGACCTCACAGAGGACAATTAATTTAACTAAATTCCTCATATCACCTGGTATTTCAATATAAGCACAAGGTCACTCGTGTTTAGCCAGCCCGAGCTCTATTCATGACTTCCAAAGCTGCAGTGGAAGAGAATAAAAACACTATTTAAGGTTTTGATTCAAATTGAAAAGCGCTCACCTCCATAGCCAAAATCCAATCCAATTGCAATTGTGTTGGGTAAATAAGGATGGATTGTTTGTCTCTTAGGTGAGTGTGCGGTGAGGATCTTCTGTTTAAATGTAAAGTGACAGATGTCCCATTCCCAGTGCTAGAGGACTATGGCTCACTCTAATGAGCCAATGGAGAAAAGTCACAGAATGAAGAGCAGATTCCAAAGGTTGAGCTGAAGGACAAGGCACCTGCCGCTCAAACGCTCCACCATATGATGCTGCTCTTCAATTCAACCAAATTATAATTAGATGCATGTGCTTTAATTAATATTCACTTTTCGCAAAATTTTATCTAAAATATTTTTGGGGTGTTTTTCAGCTATGTAATTTGTGCACTAACAGTCTAAAAATAGACATACAGTACATAGATGTACATAAATAGTACAGTACAGTACATCACAGGAGAATTTGGTTATTTCTGCCATTTTTTAAACCAACAAATGTCATTTTTGCCACATGTCAAATTCTGTACTTTATTTGACAACAATCTGTGGTGAAAATGATATGAAAACATTTTAAATTAAAAATAAAATGGAAAAAAATGGCATATTCTTTTGTCTCCTTGATGCTAATTTCCTATGTATACTAACAGTTTTCAAATAATCCAATACAATTACAGTTTGTTTGAACTTCACAATGAATTATTCTTAAAAAACGAAAATAATTAAAATAAAGTAATTTAAGAAACTGTAAATAACTATATATATAATTATATGTATATCTAATTTTTTATATATTTATTTACATATCTATCTATATATGTATATATATATATATATATACATTTTTTAATTTTAAATAAAAATAAACAAATAAAACTTTACACATTATTTCAGTATTTTAAAGTTTTAGAATGCAATGACTATGGCTAATGCTTATTTACTATGTATACTAAATACAGTTTCAAATAATAATAAATAATCTGATACAATTACAGTTTGTTTGATCTTGACAATAAGATATTGTTCATAAGATTCAAAAATATTCTAAAAAAACACATTCATATAAAAAATAATACATTTCATAAAATAACACCCACACGCGCATATTATTCCACAATATTTCAATATTTGTTCATATTTTTTAGAGCTTTAGAATGCAATGACTATTTTTATGATTTATTTTCAGGAACTGATTGTCTGGGTCTGAGACAAGGATAAAATAAAACAATTTAACAAGAGTAGCAAAAAGCAAATTAAGTTTGCAGAAAGATCTTCATGTGACCTACATATAACAAATGAAAAAGAAAAAAAAAATCTGTTATTTTTAACAAAAATCAAGCCTTGGGACATAAAAGCGCCCGTAGCTGAAGAAACATTCCTCTACAGAAATACTGCCACACTAAAAGCTCATTGCAAGGCCGAGTTATTCTGTTTTGCACAAGTATCCAGCATCTAACACAATGCTAAAGCACATTCTTCAAGTTATCATTAGCACATAATTTCTGTTCTTGGGAGAAATCCAGGCAAGACGGTTTCAGTTGGCTTGTCTGAGAAACTTTATCTTCACCTCAAGCTGCAATTATCATTACGCCGCCAAAATCGCTGCTGAACCGAGCTATTTTTTTTCCATCTTGCGGTGAGACTGCCTACTCTAAATCAATAAACTCCTGTATTTCTATGCAATATCTCATTTTCGCTAACGTGTAATCATATTTCATGTGCCTACAGAGAAACAGAAACACATACGAAATTCTGAACTCCACCATGCCATTAAACGCAGTGTCATATTAGGAAATAATTGCACTTCTTGTCATGCTCACAATGGCAGATTAATGGGCGGAACAATCGGGAATCATGGTCTTCCTACCTGTTATGCCTAACAGGCGAAGCTTCTGGCACCTTAACAGCACACACTGGCACCTTTAACAGAGACGTGGGACTGAGGCAGGGTGGATAGAGAGGGCTAATGATCTGTCCCCATGTCAATATCTCTGGGTGCCAACCTGCCTCCCCTTGGGCAAGAGCCTGGACATCAAACCTGCAGCTGACGCACCACTTTTCCTGGGAAGCCTCTTCTGTGCCTCGCATCAATACATTGAACTTTTTTTTTTTCCCTCCCAAACTGTGGCCCTGCTGTCTGCATCTTGATGAAACGCTCCTCTGCTTATTTGAGCACCTTTCTGAAATCCATCAGTTGCTTCATTTCACTGCAACTTCTTACAGAAAGAGTTTTTGCCAAAAAATGAAAATTCTGTCATCATTTAATCTACGTTCAGAATGCATGAGACTTTCTTTCTGTGTGGAACACAGAAGGAGATATTCTGAAGATTGTACTGGTTGTTTATGCGAATAGCTGAGATGAATTTGAGAACTGGGTGAACAAATCAGCTGGATTAATTGCTACGTTGAAAATACGATTCTAAAGAAACAGTGTCGAGTTGAGTAAATATCAAGATTTCCAATGAAAAATTACAAGCAAAGACATGGCATCACATGACAAATAAATAAATAAATGCCACATGGAATTATTTATAATTATAATTTTATATATTTTATATATTATTGATACAATAATAATAATAATAGGAAGAATGCTTCAGAGGAATAAACAAAACAAAAATGAATGAATCAATCAGATGGAGTAATTTTTATTAATTTTATATGTTATATTTTATTGATACAAAAATAAAAAAAATATTTATAATGGTAATACTAGAATAAAAAGAATTAAAAATTAGTAATAAAGCAAATTTGTAGTAAAAAATAGTATAGTAAAAATTATTGTTACAATAATAATAATGCCTTATATATTTAATATTTTATTGATACAAAAATAAAAATTGTATTTATAATGGTAATAGAGTAAAAATAAGTTTTATATATATATATATATATATATATATATATATATATCACTGACAAACAAATCAATCAGATGGAATAATTATTATTAACTTTATATATTTTATATTTTATTAATACAAAAATAAAAATAGTATTTATAATGATAATACTAGAGTAAAAATAAGTAAAATTAGTAGTAAAAAATTGTATAGTAAGAATGACTGAAAATGACAAAAATAAAAATAGTATTTACAAAAGTAAAAATAGTATTTAAAAAGATAACAACTATAGTAAAAATAAGCAAAATGTATTAATAATGAAAAAATTGTAATAAAAATTTGTATACTAAAAACTGTTTATACAATATTATTATTATTATTATTATTATTATGCGTCAGAGGAATAATAAGCAAACAAACAAAAATCAATCAATCAGATGGAATAATAATGTAATATTAATTTTAATAATAATATTAATTTTATATATTTTATATATTTTTTTATACAATAATAATAATAATATTTATAATGGTAATACTAGAGTACAAAAAAAGTAAAAAAAAAAAACAGTAATAAAGTAAATATTAGTAGTAAAAATTAGTATAGTAAAAATTATTGACAATTTTTTTTTCTGAAATTAAAAATATTATTTATAATGGAAATAACTACAGTAAAAAATAAGTAAATTAGTAAAAAAAAAAAAAGTATTCATACAAAAATAATAATAGTATTTATAATGGTAATACTAGAGTTAATAAAATTAGTTATAAAGTGGTAGTAGTAGCAAGATTAGTAGTAGGAATTAGTGGAGTAAAAATGATTGACAATTTATTTACAAAAACAAAAATAGTATTTATAATGGAAATAACTACAGTATAGTAAAAAATAAAACTAATCAATCAATCAGATGGAATTACTATTAATTGTGTGTGTGTGTGTGTATATATATATATATATATATTATTATTATTATTATTATTATTATTGATACAATAAATTATTGATATAAAGCTTCAGATGAATAAACAAACAAAAAAAATCAATCAATCGGATGGAATCATTATTATTAATTTGATATATTTTATATTTTATTGATACAAAAAGAAAAATTGTATTTATTATGTAACAACTATAGTAAAATTAATAATGAGAAAAAAGGAGATACAATCTCAGAGTAAGAAGATACAATATAATAGATGGCCGCATTCTGCCGGACATTGAGAGCTGTCCATTTTTTTTCCCCGCTGCCAGGTGTCAAAGCGCCTGCAAACATTTTGTTCTGTATCCTCTCCTGCCAGCACCTGAGCAGCGGACACTCTGAATCCCCGGAGTCCGGAGGAGTCCCTGACTATGACTAATTAAATGAGTTATGTGGCCGTGTGTCGGAGCGGCTCAGACAGGCAGCGCTGGCCACGCGCTTTAGAGGGGGAATCAGCCTCCCGTGCCCACAGGGTGTGCGCGCGGGCCATCGATCCTGCTACGCCATTAGATACAAAGATGTCAAGGTAGATTACTCTCATAGTGCTGCCGTTTGCAGGTCAAGTGTTTTGCTGGTCAACAATAATCAGAGAGACAGCAGGCGGCTAGATGATTGGGCTCTGTCTGGCTGATATATAACAGCGCTGCTCAAGCTTAGGTGATGGAACAGAAGAGTGAATTAGAATGGAGAGGCAGCCCGACCCCGGGCAGGTTAATGACATACGTGGTGCCAAAGAGCTAAATGATTTTGTGCTGAAAACGGGATTATGTCTCAGACATAAGACAGAACGGATGAGATGCAGGGCACAGCGCTCAAATGTAGCTCACCAGCAAACAGGCTCTCTCTCTCGCTTTCTGTCTCTTGCTCTTTCTCTCTCTCTCTCTCTCTCTCTCGAAGCAGGAATCAGTCACTTATATTTTACTTTCCTCTCTGCAGGTCACAGCCTCCTTCATCACCCTGTCCAAATAATGCAACAATAACACAGCTCATTCATCTTCCAAACTGGGGAGAGTCATGACTCGCAGTTCAATTGGATTTTTGCTTCCTTCTCCTTCATTTGCACACTTTTAAATGACTGTATGTGGACTTTCTTCAATATTTATATCTCTGGGTTTTCCAACTATTTTTTGTCTTAGGTACAAGCATCGCTCAGTAGTGAAAGGGCTCAATAACAACAAACTAGAAAAGCGTTGTTTTTACAGATACATCAAGATTGCTTCGGACACAGATATAAAAACAAATGTTCAAATATGTAATATAACACAATGAAGTCACAATGAAGTGTGTACACATCTAAACACACTACTATTCAAAAGTTTTCAGTGATTTTTTTATGTTTTTGAAAGTCTTTTATGCTCACTAAGGCTGCAATATTGTAAAAAATAAATAAATAAATAAATTGCAATTTAAAATAACAGTTTATAATAATAATAATAATAAACAAACAAATAATCAAACAACCAGATGGAATAATTATTATTAATTTTGTATTTTATTGATACAAAATAAAGAACATATTTATAATGGTAACTGTAGTAACTATAGTAAAAATAACAACGAGAAAAAGGAATTAACACTATTTAAACAAATATACAATATTGTTTTCAGAGGAATGAATGAATTAATGAACATCACATGGAATTATTTTAATTATTATTAATTGTATATGTTTTTTTACATATGTTTTACGTCTTTTATATGTTGATATTTACTACATAATAAAAAATAAAATTAAATAAAAATTAAAATAATAAATTGTTGACATATATAAAACAATGAAGTCCACAAAAACGTGTTTGTATACATATCTGAACATTACTATTATTATTATTAAAAATATTATTACTTTCTTCTATTTTAATATATATTAAAATGTAATAATAATAATGCTTCAGAGGAATATACAAACAAACAAATAATCAATCAGATGGAATAATTATTATTACTTTTTATATTTTCTATTGTATTGATACAAAAAATACAAATAGCATTTAAATAAATAAATAAAGTAAAAACAGCAATATTGTAAAAATATGATTACTTTTTTCTATTTTAATATATATTAAAATGTAATTATAATAATAATATAGTAATAATAATAATACTTCAGAGGAACAAACAAACAGATAATCAATCAGATGGAATAATTATTATTAATTTTATATTGTATTGATAAAAAAATAGCAATTAAATAAATAATTTTTAAAAAATAAAGTGAAAACACCAATATTGTAAAAACATATTTTAATATATATTAAAATGTACTACTACTACTAATAATGCATTAGAGGAATAAACAAACAAATAATCAATAAGATGGAGTAATTATTATTAATGTTATATATTTTATATTTAATTTATACAAAAAATAATAGCATTTACATAAATAAATAAATACAATAAATGTAATTTATTTAATTTATCACATTTTACTCCAATATGCTGAACTGGTGCTCAAGAAATATTTATTTATTGATTTCTTTCCTGTCAATGTTGAAAAAGCTGTGTTGCTTAATATATCTGTGGAAACTTTTTTTTCAGGATTTTTGATCAATAGAAAGTTCAAAAGAACAGCATTTGGTTGAAATATAAATCTTCTGCAACATCATAACTGTCTTCACTGTCACGCTTGAACAGTAAAATACATACACACACATATGTGCATATAATAGCATAATATCATATATAAAAATATATGTTGCAGACTTGTTTTTATAGGTTATTAAATCTTGAAGGAAAAAAATGCTTATTGTTTATTCTGTGCTTGCGATGGCCACACAGAGAATTGCGGTTTAATAGCATAACCTTTCCCATCTTTGCATGTGTCATATCACAGGACGGTATAGCGCCGGACTGTTGTCTGGTAATTCCAGGATGACAACAATCTCATATCACCTGATTTAGTGTCTGAGGGCGAAAGCTGGGGAGGAGGATGAAAAAGTGATAAAGCATGTGAAACAGCAGGAATGAGAGTGCAGGTTGTGGACCGAGCCGAACGTGGGTGGCTATAAGTTCTCATGCTCTGACAACCTCTGGGACAAGCTTTTTATTTGGTGGCAGAAGCTGGGGGATGAAGAAGCGAGGACGTGTGTGTGTGCGTGTGTGTGTGTGAAAGTGACGACACAGATGGGAGAGCAGTGAAGGACATGTCAGGTGGCATGTAGAAACACGGAGCCCAACTTAAAAAGCCTGAAAACATGAGCCACTGTTTTCATCAATGCCATTTGAAGTCCACCCACATAGCTAAGTCTCACTAATCTATCCAGTCTTGGTGAAATTAGCGAATTTGGCAAAGAACGCCCGCATACAGATGGCCGTTTAGTGGCGTTTCGTTATTCGCTCGGATTCACGTGACAGTATTTACAAACCGATTTCAAAGTACGTCGAGAAGATAAAAGATCTCGTAGAAGAGAGGGAACGTTTCACAAGCAACCTCATCGAAACTGCAGATAGCTCACGGTGGACTGTAACAGTATACCGCTAATGTTTACATCGCAGATATGGCCCATATGTCAGTTAGTATGCTAATCCATGACAAGGTCTCCCTTATTCAAACATCTCAGCATGAGATCGTGAGTTCATATTGAACAGGCGATTAATAGCACCTCGCTCATGCCAGGCAGATCCTTCTGCTTGGCCTTCCTCCAGAGCGTGGGGGATTCAAACAAGCAGCATCTAAAGGACTGAATTCTGTTTCTGGCACAAGGCTACAGCTTCCCACTGCCTACTGGAAGTATCTGTCTCAGTAATAATTCTTTAATTTGGCATTTGACAGAAATGCCTCAAATATTTTTTAAGGAGGTTCATGAATTTAATGATGCAACTATGAAGAAAGACCTTGGTGGGTATTTAGACTTGTAAATCTGTATTTACAGAGCAGGTGGGGAAGGTTAGTTCCTGCATCCAAAGGTGTTGGTGTTGTGGACCTGTGCTAATTCTGTCCTACGGCATGTAGTCTTCGGCTTAAAGGAACTGTGCAGCCAAAAATGAAATTTCCTGTCATCATTTACTCACACTCATGTTGTTCCAAAACCTGTATGCTGTTATTTGTCCAGAGGAATTGGAGAGGAGATTTTTCTCTCTTTTTTTTTTGTTACACAGCTTTTTCCTTACAATGGAAGTTCATAGAGTTCACAAAATCAATTATTTTGGATATATATCAGCTACAGAGCAAGCCCAGTTTTCTCAAGGAAAAACAAATCTCTCAACTAATGCTGTAACATATACAGTTGAAGTCAAAAGTTTACATACACCTTGCAATATAAGAGGGGCCATACAAAATGTATGGTATTTTTTATTTAGTACTGACCTGAATAATATATTTCACATAATAAACATATAGTCCACAAGAGAAAAAAAATAGTTGAATCTATAAAAATGACCCCGTTCAAAAGTTTACACACACTTGATTCTTAATACTGTGTTGTTACCTGAATGATCCACAGGTGTGTTTTTTATCTTATTTTATTTACTTATTTTTTAGTTTTTAGTTGTTAATGAGTTCCTTGTTTGTCCTGAACAGTTAAACTGCTCACTATTTTTCAAAAAAGTCCTTCAGGTCCCACTTATTCTTTCGTTTTTCAGCATTTTTGTGTATTTGAATGCTTTCCAACAATGACTGTATGATTTTGAGATTCATCTTTTCACACTGAGGACAACTGAGGGACTC
>JAHKKF010516075.1:0-15155 GCA_019740295.1 Labeo calbasu
AGTTTTCATTTAGTGATGAGTGAATTTTTGCTATAAAAAGAGCAGGAGAAATACTATGTGTCTCAGAGCCGGCAAAAGCTATGAAAAGAGTGACATTTTATCTCACAGAGTACGACGCTGCCTGCAGAAGTGACATGAATGGTTGTTGTCACCACTAGAATTACCTACTGTAGCCAAAGCACAGTAAGCTCATTTAACGTCTTCCAAGGCCCATATTTACAAAATATAGACTTCTGGGAATCCATACTCTGGTCTCAAGTGGCCAAGTCAATCATTCTGATCCAAAATGTTCTGGTGTTGCTAGAGGAGGAGTACAGTGAGAATTGCCTGGTTCCCACAGTGACGTTCAGTGGTAGTAAAGCTCTTATATAGGGATGTATGTGTGCTGAAGGTGTGAGGGAGTTGTGCTTTATCAGTGCTGTCATGAATTCCCACACCGCTGTGTGATGCAATACAAAAAATTGAAACTGAAGATGCTCCTCTCCCCTCATTCACTGCATTATTGGGCATTTTTTCAGCATGACAATGAAGATATTTATTTTCCCAAGGTGAAAATCCTTCAGTGGACATGTATTTCACCCAATTTCACCCATTTCACTAGGATATTATAAATTTGCTGAATTAAATCTTGGATGTGCTCAATTTTTGCAATCCTTCTTTTAAACAAAATTGGCTAATTTACTTATTTTACAAAAAATATTGGCATATATTTTGTTGTTTTTATTAAGTATATGTTTAATACATTTAAATTTTGCCATATTTCCATGATTATATTAGTGATAATTAAGAAAATACATATTTTATATTTATTTAGAGGGGGTGTACTCATTTATGCCGTGCACTGTACATGTATCCATGTGATCCAGGATTTGTGTATTGTTAAAAACTAGGGGAAAAAAAAGATTTTCAGGTTTTAAAAACAAGAAGAAAATACTTTCATTATCTTTTGTTGTTGACTAGTCATACTGTTTTTTGGAGCAAATCCATCATCGTTAAGCCAATCTGTCATCATGAACATGGCTAACTTTTAGACATTAAGGACGCATTTATGCATTTGGCAGACGCTTACATTCAAAACAACTTACAGTACAATCCAAGAATTCATCCTTTTTTCTTCAGTTTGTGCATTTACTGGAAATCAGACCCAAGACTTTGGCATTGCTGGTGCCATGCTGTATTGTTTGAGCTACAGGAATGCTTATACAATATTTGGCCAGTGTTTGTTCCATGTGTTAGCCTGCTAAATCACACTTCTTTGTTGAATTTGTTTACACAATTGTCTGTTCTTTCAGTCTAAATCATGTTATTGTTTTAGATATTGTTAAGCAGTTATGTAAGTTTTGTACAATAAACAGTTTTGGTTCTGCGTTGGTTCACCGCTTGATGTCCAATGTAAAATCTGGACCAAAACCAGTCCTAAGTTAGGTGAATTGGAAAAAAAACATGCAAACAGCACACAAATTGGCAAGAATTATGCAAACCTCTTCTCAGATGAGGAGAGTTAATGTTCAGTTTTTATCCATGAGTGAACAATGAGCTTGTCTAAGGAGCATGTAGACCGAAAGTGAATAATCACATGACTGAATCTCTTAACAGAGCAGTGATGTGGCATGCAACTGTCTTAACACTCATTCAGACAGATAAGTTGTGAAAAGCACACACACTGTGTGAAACTGTGATGCCAGCGATATAACACCACCGAGAGAGACGTGATCTGAGAAACGCAAGCCTGGCATGGTGTTCTTTTGGTGTGATGTTTGTGTCTGAGGTGATGGAAAAACATACAAAGTTGGAGCTGAAGGCCATGGTGTTGAGCTTTTAATAGAAGTTTAAAAATCCTAACTGGAGTTTTGTGACTTTGGGTCTACTTCTGTTTTGATGTAATGCAATGACCAAAAAAAAAAAGATTATTAATTTTGAAAACAACATTTTTTAAAAGGGTTTTTAAACATGTTTGTATGTAGCTGTCTTTATATTGTAAGAACCATGCTTGAAGGTCTTTGCCATTAAAATTTTCGAAAACTCTACTAAACTTTATTCAAAATTTTAAATCTCTGTCTTTGAGGAAACAGACTAAAAATATTATTGACTAATCTTGCAGTCAGGGTTGGATCCAAATTTTTGTCCAAATCACGTTCTCATAACTTTGACTTTTTTCTCAGAATTGTGAGATATATACTTAAAATGGCAAGAAAATAAGTCAGAATTGCGGGATATAATGTCAGAATTATGTTGTAAAGTCAGAATTGTGAGATATAATCTTGCAATTCTTTTTTTTTTTTCTTTTTTTTTGTGATTGTGAGTTTATATCTCACAATTCTGACTTTCCTCCTTGCAATTCTGACTTTTCAACTCACAATTGCTAGTTATAAAATCCAAGGGATGCGATTGTAGAACGATTATAGATTTTGTTGGAACGATTATTGTCCGAGGTTGTCACGGTTTCACGATTATTATGCATTTACTCATTTCACAACAATACCAGTGTATAAAATCACATGAACACTCCTAAGATATTAATGTGTTATTTATTGTTGCCGTTTGAAACAGAAACAACACAGTAACCAATAATAGGACTACAGCACAAAATAATAATAATAAAAACAAACAAAAGTCCATTTCTTCTATTGGAATGAAAAAAAAAAAAGTGACCTCTGCTCGTAAACATCCATGGCAGTATTTCTCTTTTGAAAATAACTAATTTAAAAGTACTTAGTGTTTTCACTTTGTACATTCTTTACATTTCTTTTGGACCTGAGGTGGAGAACTTGGAAACATGGTGAAAAAAAATCCTGTTGGTTTTTGACTTATGAATAAAACAGGGATAATAAATGTCAATTGTCACGAGTCCGGTCCGGTCTGGCTGCCACCAGAGGTCACCTTGCCATCATATTGACACTCAAACTACACAGACGGTTGCACTACACCCTGGACTACACTTCCCATGTTCCACTGCACGGATTAAACTTTCACCCGCAGCCAATCAGACACACTACATATACACGGCCTTCACCATCATTCTGGGACACGTATTGTGTAGCGTTTATCACTCGTTTTGTGGTAGCTACTTTACGGAGCCATTTCGAATTGTCAAGTATAGTTTAGTCATCCGTGCCTAGATCCTGGTTATCTCGTCTTGTCTGCCTTCTGCCTGCCCTGGATTTATTGCCTGTCTTTGATTAACCCTTCATCTTGCCGTTTCGGACTCGTTTGAACTATAATGTTAGACTGTCTGTTTGGATTACCAGTTTTGCCTTGCCCCCTGGATTACGTTCACCGCCGATCGACCCTCGCCTGTCCCTGGATTATTCTTGTGTCTTGCCCTGTTTGTATCTGTTTGCTGGTTTCTAACCTTCCTGTATATGACCATGTCTTTGTTTATGAATAAAAGCTTGCATATGGATCTGCCCGCTTCTCATCTTGTTCGCTCCATAACACCAATGTTAATAAAGTACTAATAATATAAGACTAATGTTAACTTTATTTATCCCACAGGGAAACTGTTACTTATGAGGGAATAAACTGAACTGTTATGGTAATCAACTGCCATCCATGCATATTCATTTTAATAATATTTATAATAATTCATATGATTTTACATGTTGCCTAAAAATAATGTCTATTATTTTGGTTTGTGAGATTGGAGATTGTGCTGTGCGCACACACAGACTTGTTGTGAACGCTGCCCCTCGACTTTTATTAATAAAATTACTTAAATACTGAATCACTACATTATATTCATCAGCAATGAGGGGGTAAAATCGCTGTTTAAATAACAAAACCCACAGCTTCATTGTTTGTAGAGAGACACACAGACATACATAGACTATTTCACTCACACAACTGTCACCTCTCTCTCTCTCTCTTGATCGATTGAATAATTAAAGAAGTTTACTTCCAGAACAAAAATTTACAGATAATGTACTCACCCCCTTGTCATCCAAGATGTTCATGTCTTTCTTTCTTCAGTCGTAAAAAAATTATGTTTTTTGAGGAAAACATTTCAGGTTTTTCTCCATATAGTGGACTTCTATGGTGCCCCGAGTCTGTACTTCCAAAATGTCTTAATTCTGTTTTAAGCCAGAATACACAGAGTTCTGGCAGAGCAAGACAAGATTGTATTAAATTGTATTTTTTTTTATGAAAATAAACCGACCGTTTCGCAAGATAAGACCCCTTTGGGATCATTTGAAGCCGCATTTAAACTGGATTTTGGAAGTTCAAACTCGGGGCACCATAGCAGTCCATTATATGGAGAAAAATCCTGAAAATTTTTCCTCAAAAAACATATTTTTTTACGACTGAAGAAAGACATGAACATCTCGGATTACAAAGGGGGTGAGTACATTATCTGTAAATTTTTGTTCTGGAAATGGACTTCTCCTTTAATTTAAGTAGCTAAATGTTATAATTAATTAACATAAGTGTGATCTTACTGCACTATTTCATCTCTGAACTGAAGCGGGCATAATGCTAAGCTAACGAGCTGTAGCTTCGCGTCAGGTGATTTTGGTTTTTAAAATTGTTCAATGCACAGCTAGCTGTGTATTATCCCTTATGTAATCGCTCTTTAGCAGCAATTTTTTTCTCTTTTCGTACAATTGCGAGTTTATATCTCAATTCTGACTTTGTAATTTGCAATTATAAGTTTATCATGCAATTCTGAAAAAGCCAGAATTGCAAGAAAAAAGTCAGAATTGTGAGATAAAAAGTCACAGTTATCTTTTTTATTTTTTATTCATTGACTGCCATATTGTGACCAGCTTCAATCAAGCTTTAACAAAAAAGATGCAAATGTATGATCCCCTATGCCCCGTTTCATATTTCCCAAGTATTGTAAGAGCATACGATACAATAAATTTAAATTTAATGTATTATTTACCCAAAATCCAATATATTTATATACATATATATATGGTAACATTTTATTTTATTAAAGTGCTAAACCTCTTTAGTTAACTGTTTAATTTAGTTATGACATAGAAAACACATAGTTAGCTTTACCCAAAAAGGATTTACATTCAGCTGACACTCTTTGCCCCAAATCACACTTATTCAAACAGCATTATAAGCATGTTCAGCTGAGAATAGGCTAATAATCATGAATCAACTCCATTATTTATCCAACCCACGTCTGTTTTGTTGTCGTTTTGCTGTGCTATATGTGCACAGTGGACACAATTAGCAAATTGATGGCCATGTTAAATCGTTCCTTTCACTAGCAGGCGGGCTTGGCAGATGGTGGCCCCTGTTTTGGAGCCAGTCCCCCCATACACAGCTGGCCAAAGCTGTATATTCAGACAGGGGTAGTGAGTTAGCACTGTCAGACTCCTGTAGGCCCTCACACAAAGGACTCTCCATCTGAGGCCTGCCCCAAGGGGGAAGAAACGCCCCCTTTAATGCATGCTTATCAAGGAGTCCCGCAGCACAGGGGCGGCTCGTCCATTTTTTATCTTTTTTTTCACAAATGGATTCCTGTCCTTAGAGTATTCTGTGTTTTAGAAGCAAACGCTTGCTTTGAGTGCATCTGCAGTTTCAGTGATTATATAATGGAAATACGGACATGAATCTTAGTAAAGGAAATACTATTTTAGCATCAAACATTAATGAGAAGATCATTAACTGGTTCCAGCACTAAAATGAACAGCTGAGTCATTCTCATTCTCTGAAAATGGTATGTCTTTGTGTCTCAGTGATTAAATTAACAGGACACTGGCCTTATTTACAAAAAAAAAGCTAAATTTACCTTTTTATGATATTTAGATAATATTCTTTCACTGTTTGTTTGTTTTTTGGCACAAAAAAAACAATGTAAGAAGTAAATAAAAATACATCTATAGAAATGTATGAAAAATCAATACAGAAAATAAGTTTTTGAACAGTGAGATTTTTAATGTTTTTTTTTAAGAGGTCTCTTCTGCTCACCAGGCCTGCATTTATTTGATCAAAAGTACAGCAAAAAAAGTAAAATTCTGAAATATTTTTACTATTTAAAATAACTGTTTTCTATTTTAATATATCGTAAAATGTCATTTATTCCTGTGATTTGAAAGCTGAATTTTTAGCATCATTACTCCAGTCACATAATCCTTCAGAAAATCATTCTAATATTCTGATTTGCTGCTCGAAAACATTTACTATTATTATTATGTAGGATTTTTTCAGGTTTCTGATTAATAGAAATTTCAGAAGAACAGCATTTAGATTAATGCTGATTTCATTTCAGATTAATGTTGATCTTTGGATCTTTCTATTCATCAAAGAATAATATTGACAATAATAATAATAAATGGAAAAAAAAATGAACAGCAAATCAGAATATTAGAATGATTTCTGAAGATCATGTGACACTAAAGACTGGAGTAATGATGCTGAAAATTTAGCTTTGTTTACAGGAATAAATTATATTTTAAAATATATTAAAATAGAAAACAGTTATTTTAAATAGCAAAAATACTTCAAAATTTTACTGTTTATGCTGTGCTTAGATCAAATAAATGCAATCTTGGTGAGCAGAAGAGTCTTCTTTAAAAAAACCATTAAAAACTTTCGACTTTAGTGTATATTATTTATGGCACATAAAATTTGTTAGCTAAGGACATTTTTGGATTATTTTTGCTGATATTCAACCTTGTAACGTAACTTATTTATACCCATATCTATTTTTATGTTAATATAACCGCCGTAAAATATGCTGAATGAGAAATGTCATTTGTTATTACTATCATTTATTTATTTAATATCTGTGATAATGTGTGCTTAAAAATATGTCGAAACTAAGTGAAAAAATCTAGGCAATATATTCAAGTGATAAATTCCAAATTTACTGTGATATGGCTAAAATAACAGTGCTTTATGGTTTGGATTTGGCTTAGGGTTAGTAACAATAAATAAACTGGAACTTTGCAAGGCTATAATCATATATTTAGTATTATAGGTAATAGTTTAATAATCAGCCTCTAAAAAACCCACATTTGTTGATGACTGATCTGGATAATAATGGGAATAATTTCCTTACTGTGCTTCCCAGTGTCTATTGTGATTATAGACATGATACATTGAGCCTTGGTAATCTTTTCCAATTAAATGATTAAAAAATTTGGAATAAGTTCACTTCATAACTTTATAAAACTGGTTCAGAACTCTGACACAGATGTCCATTATTATGCCAACGCAAATGGAGAGGCGAGGTGAGTTGGAGTGTTAATATGGCATAAAACTCAGAGGACAGATGGGTCGGGACAGAACGTACCCATTGTGACTCAGTCATGTTCATCATATCTTCGTCATGTTCCATCTTGGACCACATCTGTGCAAATTATTATCCAAGATCCATTAACCAATCCGATTTTTTGATTCTGTCCATGTGTTTAACATGTCTAGTGAAACAGCCATTAGAACATTAAAACAATAGAATGTAAATCAGTAAAGTGGTATGTCTATACCCATTATATCACTCAAAGGACTGTGACAGCGTCGATGCTACACTGCACGGACCGTGTCAATAAGAACGCTCTCTCTTTGTTTGTCTCCCTCTGTCTTGTGACAGCATGGCTGAAGGGACTTCGAGTTCCTCTGCACAGTGCTGGTATAGAATACAAAACAGAGCTCGAAGGAAATTTCGCTCAGCTCACACAAAGCATGTTCTTTGCTTTAGCGCTGACATACTGATGCTAAGTCTACAGAAATCCACACACAGCTGTTTCTCTTCATGTTCTGATTTGCCTCACCTCTTGTTAATTGCATTAGTACTGATTAATAATGGTTAATAGTGTTTTTAATGGCAAAGCTATTACAGATTACTAGAGCTGCAGGGTGGCAATAATAAAGAGCACATATTGTGCAAAATCCACTTCTTTTTTTAACACACAAATGTGTGTTAGCAGTGTGTGAACACAACCTCCCTACAATGATAAAAATTACATTTTTTTCATTCCCACTAAACCAAACCAGTCTCATTGGTTATGCGGTTTTGATTCTCTAAGCATTGTGACATTGTTCGTCCTGTAGGTTCATGATTAAAAATCAAAATGTGAACAGAAATAAAAGCAATGAAATGTGTTATTCTAATTCTAATATGAAAATTAAAATGACGGGTAATAATAGATTATGACGGAATGGACAATATTAAAGTCTGGCGCAACCTCTGGACTAAACATAAGAGTTTTCATTTTCTCCCAACATCTAAGCCACTGAAGATGCAGTGAATTACTTTTATTTTTGAAAGTAATGAGCCTCAAAATCTACCTAAATACGTTTATGTCTGTGCAATTTAATTCACTCCAGACTACTTTGTGAATGTAAGGTTGTTATAGCGTCATGTCGTTATCGAAGTATTTTAATTGATCAGCACTATGTTTGTAAAACTAGCACAAAACTTAGGAGAAAACATTCCCTGCATTGTCGACTCTTTCAGTGTTTCGCTTCCTATTTATATGACTGAACCTCGGTTCTCCGTTTTTTTGCTGTAGGTATGCAAGCAGAAATGTATACATATGCCCAGTTCTGAAGATGGGGCGGGAATATGCAACTCATTTGCATTTAAAGTGATACACACCCAAACAGCTCTTTTTTAGACACGCCCCAGAAATGACATTTTACAGATGTTATAATAAACTGTGGGGTTTTTGAGCTGAAACTTCACAGACACATTCTGTAGACACCCAAGACCAATATTACATGTTGTAAAAAGGGGCATAATAGGTGCCTTTTTTATTTTTTACTGAAAATTCACTAAACAGCATTTGCAACAAAAAAAGCATGATTCATTAACTATATTATGGAACTAATACACAGTTACAGTTATCAACTTACTGAATGCAAAAATGTCAACACCTCTATATATCAGACAATTAATTGGTTTGGCCAAAAATCAAATACTTACAAAGTACTACATATTCTGAAATTATGATACAGAAGGAAGAAACATGCATTATGTTGTTGTTCTTTAATATGAAATGCTTTGTATACTTGTAACATATAGGCTGTTGTTCCAGAGCAGCATTAGGCAGAGAGCTTTCTCTGGAAAATCAATGACTAAGTATGCCTAGAAACGCACGCACTGGGATACACCCATGTAAATCCTGTACATAACCATTAATCATGAATGTAGTGGATACACGGTACGCGCATAAGACAATAAACAATACAGTGTCACCCAGATGAATCAGCATATTCAAAGTGTGGCTCGACTAAATATTTTGCTGTTTCATTACGATGTGAGTGAGTGAGTGAATTGCTCACTGGTCGTATAGCCTCAGATGCATGCAGCTGCAATCTGGTATTGTTTCAGTATGGTGAGCGCGCACTGACCGTGTCCATGGTGCTGAACGTTACGCGAGCATCATATTGAAACAAGCATTCAAGTGCATGGAATATTAATGCTCGGAGAGCATGTATATCCTTCTGTGACCCAAAGGAATATAATAGATTGCACCTAAGTGTGCATGCATGCGATTTAAAAGCATTTAGTGGAACCGTCGTTTTTACTAAGAAACACAGCACGTGTGTCTTATGCTGGTGCATGAATTATAATAATACTTGTCTAGAAAGCGCAAATTCAATGCTTGATTAAGAAAAATAACCAAGCAACCTCGTGCAAATCTATAGCGTGCACTTTCATGCACGCTTAAAAAAAGACAAAACTGCATTTTAGCACGTGAGTAGCGTGTTTGATTTTGCTTGCATTAAAAAGAATTTCCAAGTGAAAGCTCCAGTGCATTGACACCAAACCAGATCCAGCTAAATGATGCTAAAACCTATATGCATCAGGATTTTTAAAAAGCGTAAGCCTTGTATTTGCATTTTGGTATTTTGCATGTATTTAAATATTTCCCCGTCTTAAAATCTCAAACGCAATGGCACTGCTTCTGCACTCCAGTTCACCTGTCTGAGGACAAATGGATAATTTAGCCAAAGCACTACTTCTTACCTTCTCTCTCACAAAGCTGGATGGCGTCCAGGCTGAGATTCTTCATCATGTCCTCACACGGGCTCGTGGGGCTGCTGACACTGTGTCCCACGCGTGGAACCTCCATCGTTGAGCCTCTAAATGAACGATATTCCGGTAGTGAGAGTGACTGCAGTGCCGCAGGACAGATCTTCACTCCGTGCTCTCTCTGTCTCCCACGGGTTTCCACAGTGTGCTGCTGATGAGAGCCACGTCAGCACATCGTCACGGCCGCTCCATCAGAGCCGATCTCTCCTGCGACACACACAGTCAAGGGCAAAGAGCAGCGACGCCTTTTCCCTAGTGACGTGTGCTACTGTAATTACGCTCCATATTTATATTTATATAGTCACACGCTTTATATCTCCGCGCCACTGTATCTACTGTAAGTACTGTGAAATACTAATATGTTGCTATTTTATATCATTTTGATGGCACTGATAGACTTCACATCTGATACTGAGTTCAAAACATTATTATAATTGTAATATTGCTTTTACACAACAGTTCTATAAAGTAGTTAATACTAAGTAAGTTACATTTCAGTTTGGGAGTTCTATGTTTTTTTTCCTTGCCAGTGAAAAAAAAGCACCACTCACATACTTTGGAATATATGGAAGCCCTTTTCCGCCACTGAATATAAAATAAAAAAGGTAATTGCGACTTTTTATCTCACGATTCTGACATTTTTCTCGCAATTTCGATTTTACATCTCGCAAGTCTGACTTCTTCCTTGCAATTATGAGATACAAACTCGCATTTAACTCGAGTTATAAAGTCCAGTTCTGAGGAGAAAAAACTGTTCACAGAATTGCGAGTTTATGTCACAATTCTGACTTGATAACTCGCAACTGCCAGTTTATATCACACAATTCTGACTTTATTTCTCAGAATTGCGAGTTTGTATCACACAATTCTGAGATAACTCGCAATAACCTTATCGTATAACTTATCTTAACCTTATATATAGTTTTTTTTTTTTTTTTTATTATTCAGTGGCGGGCTTCCATAGGAATGGCATAAACACTGAAAAGAACAAAAAAAATCTGACAATTTTTAATGAAATTGTTAGAGAGACTTAGTAATTTGTAGCATAAACACATTTTTAAGTTGATTACTACTTGTTTCAATGAATTTCAACATGGGTTTGTATCACACAATTCTGAGATAAGTTGCAATAACCTTATCTTATTACTTATCTATATAGGTTTTTTTTATTATTATTATTACTATTCAGTGGCGGAAACGGGCTTCCATAGGAATGGCATAAACGCTGAAAAGAATTTAAAAATTCTGACTATTAATAATGAAATTGTTAGAGAGACTTACTAATTTGTGGCATAAACACATTTTTAAGTTGATTACTACTTGTTTCAATGAATTTTAACAGGAGTGTTGGATCCAGAACCAATTAATCTTATTTATTTTAGTTCATATTAATTTCAACATCTATTCTCCTTATCCAGTCAGTATACTGGGAACAAGAAATCCACTGCCTAATTTTCACTCTTCACTCTTATTTTTAAGTTGAATTTTTGAGTTTATAACTCACAGTTCTGACTTTTATTCTCAGATGTGCAAGCTCATATCACAAAAAGCCATAATTAAACAAAGTAAACAATTCTGAATTGTGAGCTATAATGTAAATGGAGAATTGCGAGATGTAAACTAAGTTTTCTAAACTGTCATGCAATTTTAAGAAAGAAAAAAAGTCCAAATTTTGAGATAAAAAGTCGCAATTAGAATTTTAATTTGAACATAATTTACACCAAAATGAATATTTATCAGGCTAAATGCAAAGCAAATTCACTCTCGTACAAAAGATGCTGCTGATTAACAAAATTTACTCTGCACCTTTCTTAGGGCAGTCAATATGAGTGCTTTAACACGTGAGATTAGTTAAATATTAAAGGCAATTAATTCTCATATCTGTCACATTTTCTTCTATGCTTGAAACAAAAATATTCAGCCTTGGGGTCAATAGGCTTTACTGCATAAGGCATGTGTTTCCACAAATTGAGAGTTGTGGGAATTGTTTCTGCTGTAATTGGTAACATTTCACAGATGCTGTCAATAGAGCTTAAGTTTGTTCACCCAGAACATCCCGTTATGCATTAAAGAGATAGTTCACCCAAAAATGAAATTTCTGTCATCATCTGCTCACCCCTGATGCTTCAGGTCATGTAATGTGTAACCAAATCTCAAGCTGGAATCTAATACAGAAAGTATTATCTAAAGTGTTATCTTACAAACACAGTGGAAAGCTACAAGTGTTTATTATGCTCCTGGGCGCATGGTGAACACAGAACGGATTAACGCTGAATGAAAAGTGAATTAAATGTTTTGTTATGTAACAAGATTACAGCTCGTCTGCTTTCTTGCTGTCCAATGGGTATTCTGGTACACTTTGTCAACCAAATAAGTTTGAATCTAGTAAAGGAGAGGATAAACTGCTAGATCTCTTTCTCATACACTCCACTCTGAAAAACAAAAATCTAACACGTCTTAAGTCGCATGGGTATATTTGTAGCAATGGCAAACAATACATTTTATGGGTCAAAATTATCGATTTTTCTTTTATGCCAAAAATCATTAGGATATTAAGTGAAGATCATGTTCCATGAAGATATTTTGTAAATTTCCTATTGTAAGTATATCAAAACGTAATTTTTGATTAGTGATATGCATTGCTAAGGACCTCATTTGGACAATTTTAAAGGCGATTTTCTTAATATTTTCATTTTTTGCACCCTCAGATTCCAGATTTTTAAATAGTTGTATCTTCGCCATATATTTTCCTATCCTAACAAACCATACATATATGAAAAGCATATTTATTCAGCTTTCATATGATGTGTAAATCTTAATTTTGAAAAATTGAGCCTCATGACTGGTTTTGTAATCCAGGGTCACATACAGTATTTGAGAATTTCAGAACATTTTTGTTGTGAATATATGACTGTTTTGTGCAAAAAACACTGTATTGACATTATAAGTGAATCTATATTAAATATGTGAAACATATTAAAAGGAAGAATATTTGTTAAATATATATTTTTTACAAATCCATGCCATGAACCTTTTCAAAAGTTTACCTTCAATTTTACAGTATATAGCTCCTATGTTTATTGTATGTATACAGTATATAGTCATGTATGTCTAAAAAATAACTGAGACCTAGATAGCAAGAATGTTACATTATTACAGCGTAAAAAAAGTATGCAGCTTGAATCATGTTTTTCAGATTTGCTAAATCTTAAGTGTGTAATCTCAATTTACCATGAAAAGGAAACTATTAGTAAATTGTGGGTTGATTCATTTGAAAAGTGTAACACTGCCTCTGGTGCTTTCAAAACATTTCTTTCTGTTTGAGCATCGGTGAGCCAACACTTGCTCAACCAATGGCGTAAGTCTGGGGTGGGACTATTTGTTTGTCCAACCAATGGAGGACAGGGAGTGTTAAAACGTTAATTCAATTTATCTCAATGATTCTTGTGTCTCAGGGATTATGCATCTCTAATTGGACATATCCACCTTATTCTTCAACGCAAAAGACAGTCTTTGGGCAAGACTTTGGTTCATTAGCCGATAGGGAAATAACAAGAAGAATAACAATGTGCAGTAAACAGTGAATCTGTTTGCACTACAAACCAGTGTGCTCATGATTAAGATAATACATTAAAATAACATGGTAAGACACACCAATTTGCAATATCAAGCAGCAGAACAAGCTGTTTTGTACAGGTAAAAATATCTGGACGCGTTTGAGACCAGAAGCCAGACTTTAAAATGTACAAATGAACACGCCCCTTCTTATGGGAGAAATAAGGTGGATATTCTCAGTATCATCTCAGTCTTACTCTTTGTCCTTTAAGGTTAACTTATGGTAGCAACATTAAAGATATAAGCATTTTATCCTAAAACATGAAGTTAAGGAATGCTTTTAAGTGTTAACATTTCTAACTGTGCTCATAAAGTGTGAAACAAATTCTGCACATGGTTAAGTAATTCAATAGGCTGTGCAATATCATGCTGAGATGAAGCAAAGTCACATGGTTGAATAGTCACACTAGATGCTTTTCATTCAGATCAAACAGAGAAGACGGCACATCTTAACTTGCATTTCTAGTGCCAGCTGAAGCAGGAGCAGTGTGTGGTGATGTAAAGCGGCTGGAGGTATAGTAGAGTTGTCATCAACCCCTGAGAGGGCAGATAATCCAGTACCCCCACCCTGCTAACCATTAATAATCTGCCGGTAGGATCCTCCTCCCCCAGCATTCTCCAGCAGCCTATGAAAGCCCTACAAACCCATCCCCCTCCAAGCATCCCTCCGTACATATTTCAGCCCTCTGTTTGTCCATTCTTGAAATTAAAGGTTGCACCACAGAAACGATACATTTTATTTTCAGCAATACATTTGAATAAATCCGAGAAAAATCAGATTTTACATTACACAACAAAGCTATGTTCTAGAAGTGCTGATGTTGCAACACAGGCTCACTGGAAAAATGTGCCTCTACCTACATTTCAACCCAGTCTCATGGCAATTCGTGCCATAGTCATGAAAACATAATCTATTGATTCTTGTTTACGGACACAAATTCATGTCACTCAGCACGATTTTCAATATAATGTATTTCAATAGGGAGTCATTTTCGTGCCTGAACCACGTTTTTCTTTCCGCCACTGCAACACTTTCTGTGATTTCTGTTTAATCAGCCATCATACAACGTTATTATTTACATTTTAATTACACAATTTAGACATTTTTGAGCACCTAACCCAACCCCACCCCTAAACCTATCCATTTGTATATTATACACTGACCAAAATTATAAATGGAACACTTTTTTTGCCCCAATTTTTCATGAGCTGAGCTCAAAGATCTAAGACTTTTTCTATGTACACAAAAGGCCTGTTTCTCTCAAATATTGTTCACAAATCTGTCTAAATCTGTGTTAGTGAGCACTTCTCCTTTGCCAAGATTATCCATCCACCTCACATTTGTGGCATATCAAGATGCTGATTAGACAGCATGATTATTGCACAGGTGTGCCTTAGGCTGGCCACAATAAAAGGTTGAATACACTGATCCAGAGCATCCCAAACATGCTCAATGGGTGACATGTCCGGTCAGTATGCTGGCCACGCAAGAACTGGGATGTTTTCAGCTTCCAGGAACTGTGTACAGATCCTTGCAACATGG
>JAHKKF010516077.1:0-17580 GCA_019740295.1 Labeo calbasu
CAAAAACAGGAAGATGTATCACGGTTTCCACATAAATATTAAGCAACTGTTTTCAAAATTAATAATAAGAAGCAATGTTTCTTGAACAGCAAATCTGCATATTATAATGAATTCTGAAGGATCATGTGACATTGAAGACTGGAGTAATGATGCTGAAAATTCAGCTTTGCATCACAGGAATAAACTTCATTTTAAAATAGATTAAAATATGCATGTTTGGTAAGCATAAGAGACTTTCAAATACACTACCAAAAAAAAAAAACAATAATAAAAAAAAAACACATAAATGGTGGCTACTTGGTTGACACCACTTCTAAACAACAAAGTAAACTGAATCACAGCAGCAGAGATTATATTCACAAAATCATGATACCAACAGTCTTCTAAGACCAGATTTCAGCCAGCAAGTGGCTACTATCTCAGAAAGAGGCCATGCAGTCGCTGCATGATGAGGCTAGCCCAGATTACTGCTGTTTCTGGGTTGCTGAAAGATTGTACCCTACTTTACCATCATGGGACTGAGTGAGTGGAGATCAGGAAAAAAAAGACACCGTATATATACAACAGGTGGCCCAGTTACAGAAAGTTTTAAGAAATTATAATGCCAGGTTATACCTGTAGAGTTAGACATTTACATAGTTTATGTAACTCCAGCAGCCAAAAAAATCTTAAAATTTTACTGGCCCTGACACAAATGACATCGGCAAAAAAAAAAAAAAAAAAGCAATGCATTTTCTTAGGACTCACTCCACTTTTCTGAAACCTTAAACATTTTTGTGTGAAATGTCTTTGTGTGAAAAATCATTTCTGTGCTATTTGTCATAATAAATGCCACTTGGTTTTGTTTAGTTTGTTTTGTCATATAATGCAGACATGCATTCATTAAGTGTAGCTTACGAGTCTCACTAAGTATTTTTGTTCTGTTAATTTATTGCTATGTGATCCAAATAGGTCTGTATTTACTGCTATAATGAGCTCAATAAAGTTTATAGACCACTTCTGTTCTCTGTAAAACTCATTCACAGCTTATTAAAACACTGATATGCTGCCAAACCCCAGTTCACCGGGCAAGACTGCGTCCAATTAAACGGAGAATGAAGCATTCATCTACTTGACACAAAGTACTGTTTTGAAGCATTCAGACTGTTAGTATTTTCACTAAACTTCCCAGCATGGAATCACGAAAAAGGCAGATCTACAGTAAAAATATTTCATTTCAGATGTTGGCTTATAATGTGTTGCACGAGAGGGGCTAAGAAAGCACTCATCGCTTTTATATGACACGCTTTCATTTTCTCAATGGCTGTGAGCCCACAACCCGCTCCAGCTAATCACCAAGGTGAGAATGAAAATCACTTAATGTCTGCAAACTCACACGCGTTTTCCGGCAGGATTCCCTCTGCAATAATCATGAGCTGCTGAATTACACACTACCTAAGCATATTAATAACTCATTTTCTATTTTCATCCTGGCAGCGGGGCCCGGGCACAGGCTGCGTGAGGGGCCGCTGACCTATATCGAATCCCAGTCAGACAGATATAAATGGAAATGGTTGGAAATGAGGGGCAGATGACCCTGCTAATGCTAATTCAACAGAGTGAAAATGAGATACAAGATAAAGGAGAGAAAGGAACAAAGGAAACTCATCCGGCCTGATGGGCGAGCAAATAGCGCCGTCTCCCACCTCAGCTCGGAGGTGACAGCTGTATCACAGTCGACTGTCAGAACTCTTCGCATCAGCCTGACCCATTCTGGAACATGTGATGCTAAGCTTAGCAAGTGCTCAAAAATAGCCCTAATCATCTCTTCACTTTGCTTCTGGTGCACAGAAATAGATATGGAGGTTGCGCAAGCTGTCTGATTACTTTGCTAAGTTTCCTGCGGAAGATCATATACGTAAAATCCATTTATCGTGGCAGGCGGTTTTCATTTCCCATGCTAATACCGTGCTTCCTCCAGGAGATATCTGATGTCTTTTGCCTTTGCTGGGCGACATTGTGTAAAGGCCTGGCATAGCTTTGCGGTGACAGCTGAGTGTGGATCAGTGGAGCAGGCTGAGGTAGAGTCAGCCGGAAGAAACTGACTTCATCACACTTCTGCAAAAAAGTCACAACATGAGTCAACACCGAGCCCTTACTAATCGGCCATAGAAACACGCAGGTTCTTAGTTTCTAACAATTTAATGTAATTAATTACACTCCCAATTCCAGAAAAGTTGGGACGTTTCGGGAAATCCCATAAAATCAAGAATAAGTTATCTGTTCATTCTCTTTAACATTTAATTGACTAAAGTACAAAGAAAAAATGTCCAGTGCTTTCAGTGGCCAACTTTTAATTTTATCTTGTAAATATAACCAAATTTTGATTTTAATGGCTGCAACACACTCCAAAAAAATTGGGACAGAGGCAAAATAAAAGTGAAAAGGGTATAGAATATCCAAATTAAACTGTTTTGAAACAGTTCACAGTAAGCAGGTGAAATGGAAATGAGGATATCATGTTTGGGTATAAAAGGAGCATTTCAATCTTTGCAAGTGAAGTTGGATCATGTCTCATCACTTTGTGCCAAATTTTATGATGAAAGTGTCAAACAAATTAAAAATCAAATTTCATAATAGAAAATCACAAAGAATTTAGGTCTTTCACTAACTACCACATAATATTGTGAAAATATTCAGGGAATCCAGAGAAATGTTAGTCTGTGTAGGGCAAGACACCTCAGGTGAATATGCATACCTTTTGAGCCTTCAGATGGCATTGCATAAGAAACTGTCTTGTTGCGGTGTTAAATATAGCCACATGGGCTCAGGAGTACTTCGGAAAACTGCTGTCACTTAACACATTATGCAGCTGCATCAGTAAATGCAACTTAATTTCTGTTACTCTAGCAGATAGATATACTTCAATTCTATGCAGTGATACCATGGGGTTCTCTGGGCCAGAGCTCATCTCAGATAGTCAAAAAGACAATGGAAATGTGTGCTTAGGTCAGACGAGTCCATGTTTCTGCTTGTTTCTGGGAAAAATGGATGTTCTTGCTACCAAAGACCAAAGGGATCATCTGGACTTTCATCAGTGACAGATGCAAACGCAAGGCTGTCATGGTACGGGGCTGCAGCAGAGCAAACACCATTGATGACTGGAATATGTGCGAAGGTACCATTGAAATGGAGGCATGTATTGGGATTGGACAGACACATATACTGTCATCAAGATGATGTTTTTCATGGGAAGTCCATGGTTATTAGATCAAGACAATGCCAGGTCATCAGTCTGGGTCTTCATAGTCACAGACTGAATGCACCTGCCTGCAGTCCAGATCTGTCTACTACTGAAAATGTATGGCCAGTCATGAAAAGGAGAACCAGATAATGACAATCACAGACTGCTGAGCATTGTTATTAAGCCAGATTGGACAACAAGTCCAATCTGGCTTAGTATCCTCAATTCAGGTTGATGTGGCACAGTGTTAAATATGCCTCTGTCCCAACTTTTTTGGAGTGTGTTGCAGCCATGAAAATCAAAATTTAGTTATATTCACAAAATAAAATTCAAAGCTGGCCACTGAAAACATTGGAATTTTTTTCTTTGTACTTTAGTCAATTAATTAAGGTTAAAGAGAATGAACAGATAACATTCTTGGCATTTCACGAAACGTCCCAGCTTTTTTTTGGTGTTGGGGTTGGGCTCATTTACATACACTGACTACATTTGTGATCAAAATGTAGTTTAGTTTAGTTCAGTTACCAGTGGGAAAACACTTTTGCATATAAAACTGCTGATAATAACATTAAATGAAACAAAATTTCATTTAAAAATGGACAAAAATGAAATAAAAAAATTCATTCTAAATCAAGCACACAATTTACTAATTCATTCCCTTATTTTAAGTAAATTGTGCAGACAATGTATTAATTCCTTCCCCCATTTAAGTAAATTGTGTGCACAAAATAATTTGTTCTACACTTGGTACTCTTGAACATGCGTCGACTGACATGGAAGAGAAGAAATTGTTAAATAAAGTTGCTAAAAAAAAGTATTCTCATAGCTTCATAAAATTACGGTTGAACCACTGATGTCACATGGACTCAGAGGTTGCGCTAGACTTTAACATTTAGACTTTAACATAGACGGACAGGGTCGTAAAAATAATCTATTATTACCCGTCATTATAATTTTCATATTTTAATTAGAATAAAACATTTAATTGCTTTTATTTTTGTTCACATTTTCATTTTTAATCATCAATCTACAGGATGACAGTGCAATGTTTAAAAACAACAAATACGCTAGGGCTGGGTAAAGAAAAAAAAAAGTGTTTTCTCGATTTTAATAGATTCTGATTTTAATGAACCAAAATAGATTCTTAAATCACAATCAATCTTTTGGTCTATGCTGTTTTCAGTTGATGAATAAACAGTACATAGTGCGTCTTCCTTCCAAAAATAGCAGTAGGCTAGGCTTTGTGTTACTTTTGATATAAAACGAAGTCTCACATTTCAAATTCTGTCCATTTCATAAGGAAATTCAAGCATAAATACCGTTTTGGCGCTCTTTAATGTGGCGTGATAGATCGTTGTATCTTCGGTGTGCCTGTTTGTGCATAATCAAACGCTTAGGAAAACATTCGTGACATTTCTGTTTTTGTTCTGGATCCAGCGCTCTGCTGCCAGACTGGAGCGCACTCGCCACCAACTGGATAGGGGTGGGAATTACAGCTACAATTTTACAATAGATCACCCTCATCCGTCAAAATGACGGACGGCCTTCAGATTTTTCGTTTCAGGTGACCTCTGCATGGACTATGTCCTTACTACCTTTCTGGGCCTTGAATGTGGTAATTGCATTGCTGTCTACACAGGACCAGAAAGCTCTTGGATTTCATTAAATCATCTTCATTTGTGTTCTGAAGATGAACAAAGGTCTTACAGGTTTGGAATGACATGAGGGTGAGTAATTAATGACAATTTTCATTTTTGTGTGAACTATCCCTTTAAATCAAGGACACTATCTAGTAAATCGTACACACGATTTAGCAAACCAAGCACACAATTTACTTTTTTCCCTTAATGTCATGTGTGGTTCTCCTTGTAACACAGTATGATTTTCCCCTCTGCAGAGTGGAAAAAAATAAATAAATAAAACATTGAAAAATATTGCTAACCAAAAAGTTATGGCCCTCACTGACTTATATTTTCTGTCTATTTGTTTTGCTACCAATATTTTTGGAAATATCTTTTATGTTTCACAGAACCAAGAAAGTCATACAGGTTTGAAACGACATGGGTGTGAATGACAGAATTTTAATTTTTGCGTGGACTTTTCCCTTTATGTTGCCTGCAAAGTCTTGGCCAAAGGTAAAAACGCCTCAAGGGAAGACATCTCTGTTAAAAATGCCCGTTTGCAGTTTCACGACTTTAAATCCAGAAGACTGAATTCCTTTTATGAATCTGAGCTGCAGCCAGCTTTGATTTGAGCAGTACAGTCAGAGTAGATCTGACCTTCTGCATTATTGATGGCCTTCTCTCTTTTTTTTTCCACCATGCCTTTTTTCCCCCCCAGAACCAAGTATCCAGGAGAGATCCCAGGCAAGGCAACACTTCTACACAGCCTTCTGGGATGCCTGCTTGGCATGCTGATGCTCTTAAAACTTTCTTTATTTGATTTGTCTTTGCTCTCTCCCTCAGACCTCGGCTTCGAACACACCACCTGTTCTAAAACCTTGGGGAGCAGCCACTGCTGTACTGCAGTGCATGAATAAATTGTTGCCTTTTTCTTCTCATAACTCATTTTACCAATAAAATGGTGAGGAAGGTGGGGGAGAGATTCAGATAGATATGCAGTTTGTTGCTTTACTTTGACTCCTTCCCAAACAGTCCATGAACCCGTGTTTTAAAGAGACAGTTCACCTAAAAATGACGCTTCTGTCATCATTTATTCACTGACTTTCACGATCAAAATATAAAAATTAAAATATCTTCAAAATAATCATGAAAGGAAATCATACACTTTTGAAATAAGATGATGGTGTGTAAATAATAACAGAACTTTGATTTTTTAGCAAACTGTCCCTTTAAGATGGGGTTTATATGCATCTACTGTATCTCTCTTTGGACAACCAAGCTTCAAGTCACTTCCATGTGCACAGCGAATGCATTATACAAAGTTTTCGGGTGTGTGTTATTCGTTTGAGGCCTTCTCTTTTCATCTTTTTACATTCTTTCCTTTTTTCCACCCTACATAGTTTGTGATCTAAGCAGACGCTCATGCAGTGTGAGCTGTCTGAATAGGAGGTCGAAGAGTAAACAGCAATTGAAATTCCTTTGATTCTGCCACTCTGCGCTCTCGTCTGCTGCCTCACGAAAACGCAGTAGTCCTTTAGCTGCAGGCGCTCTCATTTCTGAAAGCCAGTGGAATAATAATAATTCTGACATTAATGAAGCAGGAAGAGTGAGGGCTAAGAACAAAGCTTTGTGCCAAAACTCTTTTTACAGAGCCCAATTGTCTCGGTTGAGACCTCAATATCTCAGACAATGAGTTTTTTTGCTTTTTGATGTCTGTGTCTATCTTTCTTTCTTCCCTCATCACTCTTTGTAAGACGTGTTTATGAAATTCTGGAGTCTGAAACTACAAGAGGTTAAATAATAGTTATAATAAATAACAACAAGTGCTAAATAATGGATAACGTTTAGTCATTCGGTCATTTTCGCAAATAAATAAAATAGGGAGATCAGGGCTTTATTATGTGGCTACCAAATAAATAAAAATAAAATAAACTGACATTTGAACTGGAAACACTTCATGCCTGGGACAGCTTAAAGGAGAAGTTCACTTCCAGAACAAAAATTTACAGATAATTTACTCACCCCCTTGTCATCCAAGATGTCTGTCTTTCTTTCTTCAGTCGATAAGAAATTATCTCCATATAATGGACTTTAATGGTGCCCCCAAGTTTAAATGCAGCTTCAAATGGCTCTAAATGATCCCAGCTGAGAAAGAAGGGTCTTATCTAGCAAAACTACCAGTCATTTTTTAAACTAATTGATAATTTATATACTTTTTAACCTCAAACGCTTGTCTTGTCCAAATCTGTGTGAACTGTTTTTTTTCCCGGTTCAATATTGTCAATACAGTTAGGGTATGTCTAAAAACTCCCATCTTGTTTCTTCCCCAGCTTCAAAATCGTCCTACATCGCTGCAGAAGTACCAACCCAGTGTTTACAAAGTGGACATAGAAAGATCATCAAATGGCCTTTACAAAAAAAAAAAAAAAAAAAAAAAGGTAAAAGAGTGATGTTGGACAATTTTGACATTGAAGATGAAAATTAGAGTTTTTTGACATACCCTAACTGTATTGACTCAGATTACACAGTGCACATGTGCATTGCAGAGACGAGACAAGATGAGAATTTGAGGTTAAAAAGTATATAAATTGTCAATTTGTTTAGAAAATGACCAATCGTTTCGCTAGACAAGACCCTTCTTCTTCAGATGGGATCATTTAGAGCCATTTGAAGCTGCATTTAAGCTGCATTTTGGAAGTTCAAGCTTGGGGGCACCACTGAAGTCCACTATATGGAGAACATTCCTGAAATGTTTTCCTCAAGACACATCTATATCTATAAATTTTTGATCTGGAAGTGAACTTCTCCTTTAACGATCATTATATGCAAATATTTGTCCACGAGATGCCACGACTGACCAATCAGACTCAAGCATTCCGGAAAGCCGTGTAATAACTCCCAATATGATTCTGAGATTACACTGAGCTCCCAGCAATGACCGTGGGACAAGTTTAAGCGATTATAGCCTGTTCCCAAGCGTTACATTACCATGATTTACTTCCGTAACCAGGGTGGATTGGGCATCCTTTAGGATCGGAAGCATCCATTTGATCCAATTTAAAAACATCTGCCATAACAAGCTCACACTGCAGAAGGAGTCGGACTCACGCTGCTATAAAATCAGTGAGGCTTAAGTGCAGATCATCACACAAAGCTTACAGAGTTATCCAGCGGTCCCCGCTAATCAGCTGATAAAGCGCGCGGCCACTGCCGGAGGGATAACATTAATCAGGCCTTTATCAGTGTTAGCGCTCAGATTAGCGCTAGCTGGCATCATCAGCGCTGCCTTTTGTATGCTGGGTCCTACGACGGCGATGACGCTTGATTGCTGCACATTACATCATCCAAAGCATGCGTCTGAACGGTGTGACAGCCAATCAGACAGCTTCATGAGGGGGGAGGGGGGAAGAGAGCGCACACGCATGGCCCACATTCTAACACCTCTGTCAGACACAGACTACGTAATGTAGTCTGTTAAGATACTGTCAAGACGGGTGCAAAATTAAAGGGATAAGTCAGCCAAACATTATACGTTTTGATATCATTTATTCACTCTCATGCCATCCCAAAACCGTATGACTTTTTTTTCTTCTGTGGCACATAAAAGGAGAAATTCTGAAGCTGGTTACGCTTCTCCATGCATCTACAATGAATGGGAACTGAGGCTTTTAAGGTTCAAAAAAGGACGCAAAAGCACCATAAAGAAAAAGGTAATCCATATGAGTTATGATACCTCTAATTTTGGAGCCCTTTAGTCTTCATTCATTTTCATTATAAAGAAAACCAGGACATTCTTCCAAAATTCACAATTTTCATCCTTTTAACTTTTGCTACGCTCGCCAATGCTGGAGAACTGACAATTTTCTACTGTTAATCAATATTCTTGTTTTTTAAAAAACTGTTGTTTTATGGTATGTACATATATATGTTTTTAAAATATATATTTTTAATTATGTCTCTTATGCTCATCAAGGCTGTATTTATTTTTCCTTCAGAAATCATTCTAATATGCTAATTTATTATCAGTGTTGAAACTGTTGTGCTACTTAATATTTTTTAGAACATGTAATACTTTTTTCTTTGATTCTTCGATTAACAAGTTAAAAAGAACGGCATTTATTCGAAATAGAAATGACACTGAAGACTGGAGTAATGATGCTAAAAATTTAGCTTTGCTTCATGGGAATGAATTATATTGTAAAGTATATTAGTAAAAAACTTATTTTAAATTGCAGTAATATTTTACAAAATTACAGATTTTTTCTGTATTTTTGATTAAATAGATACAGCCTTGAAGAGCATAAGAATCTTCTTTAAAAAAACATTAAATTTTGTTTTGTAAATATTATACATTTTTAAACTTATAATAAAGAAAAAGAATGACAGTAGATAGAATAAAAATAGAATACAGTGTGCTAGTATTAGGGAGTCAAGTTATTTTCTAATAAAAAGAAAACAAGTAGATCAAAAAAGAATAGAACATTATATGTATGTGTATTTGTTTGTGTTTCTTTAACTGTATAAAACTATGCAAAACTAATAAATAATTAGTAAATTTAATTGCAATAAATAAAGTTGTAGCTAAAGTCATGAAAAGACATTTGATCATTTTTATTTGATCCTTTTTTGTTCACACACACACTTGTGTGTTTTCTTAACTACATAAAAAACCAAATATATAGTAAATACAATAAACGAAATTGTTGCTATACTTATCTCAGATATTTAATCATTTGTATTTCTTTTACAATATGATATTTTTGACAACAAAGCCTTTCTAGGAACAACACTATCTGTTATAGCATTGTTAAAATGCATGCTTAACACTTCCGTTTCACATCTCATAGCTCTAGAATGACTACCACATGGACAGATATACTGTAAACAAATATTATGTTACGGCGGATATTAATGACACAAAACTGTAAAATGAGAGGACAGTCGGATACAAGACTGCAGACTTGGTTCAGATGACCAAAATATTGGATAAGTATCAAACAACATATGAAAGTGGCTTAAATCGGATGTGGAAAAAAATGATTTGCTCAGTGCTTTTGCATTTACATGCATGCAACAAGATCTGATCAGATATCGCTGCGGCAGACATCGGTGACAGTATGAATAGAGCACGCATGTGTGTGTTAGTGTCTATACATATGAGCATTGCCGACTCAGCCTCAGGCCTGTGTTACAGCACTATCATCACTCACGCTTCCTATTGGGCACGTAGCTGCTATCTCACATGCTCCGGTTCGGCCTTTGCGTCCTAGCAGTGTTCATTTATTCTTCCCTTGCCCTCCTCAATCTTTCACCCACAAATCTGATTTGGTTCTGTGATAACAACTTCCTTCCTGCGCTTCCGTGTCCTGCATCCTGATTCAAGTGACTGCAAGCGCAACCAACACATCATTTATAAATCAAGATGGAAACACTGTTCCACCGGAGACTAAATGACACCAAATGCATTAATCTTCATGTGTTTTACTCAATTTAACAACCATGATATATGGACACATAGCTTCATTAGAAATGATCAAATTAGTAAATTTGCACGTATCATTGAAAATGAATCAAGAAGGTAACTCAATACTCGCTGTGCTGTTACATTTAGTATTAGTGACCCTTTTCGAAAGTCTAAATGCTCCTTGACAAGATGGCTGTCCAAATCCAATAAAACAGTCTCGGGACAATAAATATTTAAGGCAAAACATGACATCGACTGCACTTCAAAGTAAACAAATCATGAAGCCCATGGCGAGGCCCATAGTAGGTCAGTATCCTCCTAGCACACATGTATTAGAGATGCTTTGCAATGGTCTCTTTCCTCCCTGTTTTGCCTGCATCTATTCTGAATGTGTGTCCCAGAACAGTGTCTTAGCCCCTGTTCCCTGTCACTTCAGGATTAGCTATAAATAGCTTCTCGCCTGGAGTGGGTGAATACACTGAATCTCATCCTCTCTGTAAAGACATTACTGGCCCATTGAGCCTATTGCTTTAACCTACAGCAGTGCACAGACTACAGCACAGATAGGGAATGGCACTTCATTCAGACTGTTTAGAGTGCTCCGATTGTCAAAAACAGGCTAAATTTATCCTTGGGTTAACCATAGGCTATATATTCTGTCTGACAGTATCTCTGAACCACAAAACTGATAAAAGCTATGTGAAAAGTTTCTTTGTGTAAAAATGAGGACAGTGAAGTGTCTTAACTGAGAAATGAGATCTTATGTTGTACTTTGTGTCACAAAAACAGGAAGAGACTTATGCTGCATGTCTTAGAGATGGTAAAAGACAAAGTACATCAAACATCCCTATTCAAAAACTGTTTCATCTTCAGTGTCTAACATACATATATAAGCCTGTATTTTTTGTATCTGGCATATATTGTATCTGGCTTTACAACCTACAACTTCCAAAATAAAAAGTAATGCTCAATACACTACCGTTCAAAAATTTGGGTTCAGTAAGATTTTTAATTATTGTAAAAATGACAATAAATAAAAATTCACTACATTCATTAAAAACATTTAACACAGTTAACAGAGTGGTGGGGCTAGGTTTGGCAACCCCACTCACAACTGCTGCTTCTGTCACTTTTTTCTTGACAAGACGTGTGTTTATTTAGTCACAGAATGTCTTTACAACCACATCAAACGGGAGACTGTTCTGACACACACTTTAACTATACTATAGCGACAGGCACTAGTCAAATAAGCGCAGGAAAGGTAAAAGTTGACAAGGGAACTTCAGTAGAAGATGAGATGATGTCAGGCCATATGTCAGTAAAAAACAATTTACCAGTCCTGTCAGCCATTATACTGTGCTCACGGCACACATAAATCCGGTGGCACGTGCTGTATCCTGTATCATTTCATATTAAAGCGCGAATGAAACTACGAGCATGTGTGTCAGCTCATAAAGTAATAGCAGACAAATGTGACCCTGGACCACAAAACCAGTCATAAGGGTCAGTTTTTTGAAATTGAGATTTATACATCATCTGCAAGCTGAATAAATGCGTTTCCACTGATGTATAGTTTGTTAGGATAGGACAATGTTTGTTCAAGATACAACTATTTGAAAATCTGGAATCTGAGGGTGCAAAAAAATCTAAACATTGAGAAAATTACCTTTAAAGTTGTCCAGATGAAGTTTTTAGCAATGCATATTCCTAATAAAATATTAAGTTTTGATATATTTACAGTAGGAAATTTACAAAATATCTTTATGGAATATGATCTTTACTTAATATCCTAATGATTTTTGCCATAAAAAAAAAAACATTCGATCATTTTGACCCATACAATGTATTGTTGGCTATTGCTACAAATATATCCGTGCTACTTATGACTGGTTTAGTGGTCCAGGGTCACAACTAACCTAATAACCCAGCTGCTGTGATGTCTATTAATCAAAAATAAAAGAAAAAAAGATGAAATCAATAACTTTTGTATCTTTAAAGATTTGTTTATATGTAATTTAGTATTATATGTAAGTTAGTGTTTGATAACTTTTTTCAATTTTTTGTAAATAATGAGTTTATCCCCCTATTTCACAGACAAGGCTTAAGACTAGTCCCAGACTAAAATGCAAGTCTGAGCTGTTTCAACAAAGAAATTTGCACTGACTGATCTAAAAATATATCAGTGCCTTAGTTTTGTCTCAAGATGCACGTTTATAAAAATGACTTAAATGTCCTATACTGTAACTGAATGATGGCCTAATTCTGGCTTAGTCTAAGCTTTTGTATGTGAAACCAGGACTTTGTTTTTAGTTCACTTAAATTAGTTATTTTTTGAAATCTAATAAATGTTAAAAATGATAACTCTCAATTATACTGTAATGTTGAATGGCTATAGTCAATGGTTACATATTAGGACAAAAAGAACAGTTTCCTATAGACATCAGTAATATTGGTATCAGTAATACTCACCTTTAGTCATAAAAAAAATATTTAACAAAAATGATTATCAACTCATCTGTATCGTCCAAAAAAACAATTGTGACCCTGGACCACAAAACCAGTCAGTTTTTAGAAAATGAGATTTAATATATATTATCTGCATCATCTGAAAGCTGAATAAATAAGCTTTCCATTGACGTACAATGACAATATTTGGCTCAGATTCAACTATTTGAAAATCTAGGATCTGAGGGTGCAAAAAAAAAAAAAAAAAAAAAAAATCAAAATACTGAGAAAATCGCATTTAAATTATCCAAATGAAGTTCAAT
Organism: Labeo calbasu; assembly: GCA_019740295.1. Taxonomy (NCBI): domain Eukaryota; kingdom Metazoa; phylum Chordata; class Actinopteri; order Cypriniformes; family Cyprinidae; genus Labeo; species Labeo calbasu. The sequence continues at coordinate 13,078 of JAHKKF010516077.1, forward strand.
GCATATTAATCAAAAATTCAACAAAATAATTGTTATCCTACACTGTAAAAAAAAAAAAAGCAATTTGTTGAGTCAACTTAAAATAATTTGTTACCCTGCAGACTTAAAATTTTAAGTTCAGTCAACTCAAATTTAGTCAACTTGAAATGTTAAGTTGTACTAAGTAAAAACTTAGATATTTGAGTTGACTAAACAAACAATTTTGTTTGTTAAACTTAAAAGCTAGTCTTGTTCCCCAGCTTTCTTAAAATTTAAAGTTGAATGAACTCAAATATCTAAGTTGTCACTTATTACAACTTAACATTTTAAGTTGACTGAACTTAAAATTTAAGGCAGTCGGATAACAAATTATTTTAAGTTGAATCAACAATTTTTTTTTACAATGTAATGATTTTTGGCATAAAAGAAAAATCAATCATTTTGACCCATACAATGTTTTTTTTTTGGCAATTGCTACAAATATACCCATGCTCTTTAAGACTGGTTTTGTGGTCCACAGGGTCACATTTTATATCAGAGACTGCATTTGTGATCATTCTTTAGTAGTGTGTTTGAGGTTTGAGTCTCCTCAAGGAGCTTGGAGCTTTATCACCACTGTGCCTTTGAGCAATGCACTTAACCCAAGGTTGCTCCAGTGGGACTGTCCCTCATGTGACTGATCTACAGTATCACATAGCAGAAGAAACACACTATCCCTGGTAAGCCAGTAAATAACGATTACACACATGGCTAAACAGGCTGTTATGATATTAAACCTTCAACATCTTACAATTAATATCTGATTTGTTTTCCAACAGAATGATTTCAATTCAAAACACCTCTTTCTATATATTGGTATGCTGGTGGGTGAAGAAGAGAGAGTGCTGGCAGACAGTAATTCTGCATCTTCTGTCCAGACCAACATTCTCAGATCCTTCACCAGTGCTGGCAGCAGAGACGATGCTTCAAATTGGGTGTTTGTGTAAATCAGTGCCGACAAGGCCTTAGCCTGCCAGAAGCCCTTTGGGAGAAAACGCTCGAGTCTTATGTAATTGCGCTATCCACTGCGTCCCACTGGCCCACGGGACAGGACCATATCACTGAATGAAAGCTTGGGGTTCAACTATCACTCCTGTTCACATTCGCACGCTATTGGAACAGACAGAGAAGTAAACTTTCCCAGTAAACATTTCAACAAAAATGAGGGCATCACCCATCTGTAAAGTGGCGCAGAGCACAAATGACTTTTAAATGGAGCTGTAGAGTGTTCACCTATCGATTTTCGCTCTGACAGGGTGGAATATTTCCACTCACTGTGGCCACAGCCGGATAAAGCACCGCTATAGCGTTCGTGGAGCTGTTCAGCGAGGGAGCGGAGGAGAGAAGTTACCTACTGTACACCTCTCAGTTCAGCTCTCCAGGAGCGCGAGGGACTGAAGAGGTGTGAAACAGGTTGATGAAAGAGGAGAATAGGCGAGAGCGTGTGGGGAGATGACTCATGACTACCCGTCTAAACAGGCATCTGGAATACACTGGCGTGGGCGAGAGGAAAAGACCAAGCGTGTGTGTTTGTGTGCGGTTTGTGTGAGTGTTTAAGGAAACAGGGGGAGTTCGGTAGGACTGAAAGCGCGCCTGCTCTCTTCCACCCATTCACATATTTTGCATTCTTTATCAAACATTCACTCTAAATTTTTACATCAATGCAACAGAGCTTCATCTGCACTCTCAAAAACAAAGATACCAAACCGGCACTGGGTCGGTACCCTTTTAAAAAATACTAATGTGTACACTTTATGTACTAATATGTACGATTTAGGGGTTAAATAAGTTACAAAGATGTATGCACATCAAAGGCTGACACATAAGAGAAGACTGTTGTTCAAAATTGTTGAATAAAGTGGTGATTTTTGTTTTGATTGCACACAAAAAGTATTCTCATAGCTTTATAATGTTACGGTTGAAACAATGATGTCACATGGACTATTTTAATAATATCCATACTACTTTTCGGGGCCTTGAACATGGTAGTTGCTGTCTATGCAGGGTCAGAAAGCTCTTGGATTTCATCAAAAATATCTTAATTTGTGCTCCGAAGATGAAAGAAGGTCTTATGGGCTTGGAACGACATGAGGGTGAGTAATTAATGAGTTAATTCATTTTTGGGTGAACTATCGCTTTAATAAGGACCAGAAGCAGCACAGAAAAATAAACTGAATATAATTAATGGATAAAAATTTAACTATGCAAAAATAAATTTATAGACAATTTACAAATTGCTTTCAATCAAATATAGATTCTAATTAATTCTGTAGATTCCTCCTACATTTCAGCTGTCCTGTTTTATAAAACACTTTATCATTGTAAATGCAATTTATAAAAATATAAATGAAATCAGTTTATTGTCACATATACAGTTGAAGTCAAAAGTTAAAATACACAACACCTTTTGTTTAGCGATACAGTAGTTGTTCACTTTTTTAAAATACTACAATGGAAATAAATTAATTAAAACAATTTAAATTTAATTAAAAAATTAAACTGCCCGCTGTTCTTCAGAAAAATCCTTCAGGTCCTTCAAATTCTTTGGTTTTTCTACATTTTGTGTATAACCCTCTCCAACAATGACTGTATGATTTTGAGATCCATCTTTTTACACCGAGGACAACTGAGGGACTCATATGCAACTATTATCTACTATAAAAGGTATAAACGCTCACTGATGCTTCAGAAGGAAACAAAATGCATTGTGAGCCGAGGGGTGAAAACATTTTTCATTTGAATATTAGGAAAAAGTAACATATTTTGTCTTCTGGGAAACATGCAAGTATCTTCTGTAGCTTCTGAAGGGCAGTACTAAAAGAAAAAAATATGACGTTTAGGCAAAATGAGAAAAATGCAATTCATTCTGTTCAAAAGTTTACACCCCTGGCTTAAAATGCATTGTTTTTCCTTCTGGAGCATCAGTGAGCATTTGAAACTTCTGTAATAGTTGCATATGAGTCCCCTCAGTTGTCCTTAGTGTGCAAAGATGGATCTCAAAATCATACAGTCATTGTTGGAAAGAGTTAAAATACACAAAAATGCTTAAACCACACACAGCTGTGGATCATTCAGGTAACAACACAGTATTAAGAATCAAGTGTACGTAAACTTCATTTTTAAAAATTCAACTATTAATTAAAAAAAATAAAAAAATAAAAAAAAAAAATATATATGTATATATATATATATATATTTTTTTTTTTTTTTTTTTTTTTTAATTAATTTATTTCTATTGTANTATATATATTTTTTTTTTTTTTTTTTTTTAATTAATTTATTTCTATTGTAGTATTAATAAATTGATAACTGATTTCATCATCTTGTGACACTTTCCATAAATGAAAGCTAAAAATATCAAAACTAAAAACAGAAAGTCTTGATCGAAAGCGTCAGTGTGTGTAGTTAAAAATAGTCTACATTTCAAGACCACTGCGTTCTGTTCTTTTATGTTGCACCACATTCAATGTCTTATCTAAAACCTCTCTAATAAACGTGCATTCTTTACTATATATATGCGATTCATACATCCCAACATAGCATAAACAGCTTACAGACTGAAATGCTGTTTACAGATAATTTAATGTACATACATCTACAGACTGTGTGAGTCAATGGCAGTCACAAACTGAAAGTTTTAAGTGAAAATCTGGCACAGCAAGTTACTGGATTTGACTGAATCCACTAAAGCGACAGCAGGTGAGATTTGAGTTGGCAGCTTTTTTACATCTTCACTCCAGGAGACCACAGGAGGTCTGTGAGGCTGTGTGAAGAAGTGTGTAAAAGAGAAGCGGTGTTTAAGCAGCCGCTCTAAACCCAGTATCCCAGGATCTTGATTATTATGGTGCAGTGTTAACCAGGGTAATCAGGCTTGATTTGGTTTGGTTTGACATTTTGGTGTCTAAAACTGATGACACTTTTAAAGAAAGGCCTTCTAAAGTGAATAGATGCATTTGTGTAAGAAAAATATCCATATTTAAAACTTTAAAAATTGTAATCTCTAGCTTCTGCTAACTGTTGTGCGCACGTTCAGAGGGGCGTTTTAGCGGATGGCATAGGATGTAGTCATAGCATAAGCTCCAGTGAGAATATGCTAGTCTCGTGAGAACCAAGTTTTGTTTACAGCAAAGGAAAACCAGCCTCCTTTTGGTTTCTATAGAACATTTCTCCTTCTCTCCACTGCGCTTCTCTCATGTATTCTCTTGTGTATGGACATATGACATATGTAAGCGGAAGCTAGGGATTATATTTATAAAGTTTTAAATATGGATATCTTTCCTACACAAATGTATCGACTTGCTTTAGAAAGTCTTTATTAACCCCTCTGAGCCACGTGGAGCACTTTTTATGATGGATGGGTGCACTTTATTGGACTTCAAAATCCCAACACCCATTCACTGCCATTATAAAGCTTGGAAGAGCCAGGACATTTTTTAATATAACTCCAAATGTATTCTTCTGAAAGAAGAAAGTCATATACAGTAC
>JAHKKF010516079.1:0-21595 GCA_019740295.1 Labeo calbasu
TCAAAAACTTTTGATTGGTATTGTATGTATGTATGTATGTATGTATGCATATGTATATATATATATATATATATATATATATATATATATATATATTTATATTTATATTTATATTTATAATAAAACTGCTGGTGCTGATCCTAGATGTAGATTTACATGTCAAGGACAATTGGATTTTGTTAATTAATATTGCTTATAAAACATTTTGTGTGCAAGGATGCCATGCTCTATGCCATGCTGTATTCAACTAAAAGACATTGATAGACAAGCTCAGCAATGGTTTGCTTTTAAACAAAAGTACCTGCTGATTGACACTTCACTGATTGTGGGGCTTGATGATCTTGATGGAAGCTCAATTACCCCGTCCATCTCTTCGCTCTTTACTTTCAGCACCGCAGAAACGAGAGGCTGAGGAGTGTTCTGAACGCTGTTTGGTGCACCTGTTACAGTACATGCAAAACACAGAAAAAAAATAGCTATTAAAACACCACTAGTATACAATCTTGTGGAAAAACCTTATTAAATAAGACCCCTTAATATTGGTTATTGGGACAATATTGTATATTTTAAATAGTAGTCAGGAAACTTAAAAAAAGAAAACAGTTCTACGGCCAACAGTTTTTTTTTTAAAGTGCAGCATAGACTTAATTTAACACTGTGGATTTATTGAAAAACGCTATATATAAACGTAAGCATGTACAGAGTGATGAAAAGGGTATTGTCTTTGTATTGATCACCACACCGCCGAAATCTTTGTTTGCACATAACCACTACTAGAGAACGGACAATTCCAAAATCAATTGCAACCAAACCAATTGTGACAGCACTGACTGATAAAGAGATAACCAATCCAGACAGCCAAGTTGAATATTTTTACACTGCAAACTGCTTATTGACTCTGAAGTCCACATATAGAGCCATTAACGCTTTGTTGATAACAGCATGAGACTGGTGCCTTATCATCAGAGCAGGTGATGGGGTTTGCAGGGACTTGTTTACTGCAATTGTCGAGGTGCCGCACAAAAGTACTTAAGTTTTAAACAGTGTTTGTGTGTGTGAATGAAATGTGCTGTATAAAGTAAAACTGTCACTACAGTGGTGGTAGATTTGTGATGTTTCTTTATTTCTGCATACATTTGCTCAACATTCAAAACCTAAAACTTTTTAAAGCGAGTCCAATCAAAACAAATAACACAAAAAGTGGCATATTTTCACTTGTTCACCAAGAACGAGCCTCTCAGATGAAAAACTATGTGAACCTTTGCTTTCAGAACAGCAATAATGCAACAAAATGTAAAAAAAAAATTAAAAAAAAAACTCTAAAAAACTCCCATCTTATTTTCTCCTCCAACTTTAAAATCGTCCTACAGTGCTGCAGAAGTACCAACCCAGTGTTCACAAAGTGAACATGCAAAGAAGGTCTAATGCCCTTTACAAAAAAAAGTTACATTTTGAAGTTGGAAGAGAAAATGAGATAGGACAAGACAAGTGTTTGAGGTTAAAGTATATAAATTGTCATTTGTTTTTTAGAAAATAACAGATTGTTTCGCTAGATAACACCCTTCTTCCTCGGCTAGGATCGTTTAGAGCCCTTTGAAGCAGCGTTTAAACTACATTTTGGAAGTTCAAACTCAGGGGCACCATAGAAGTCCAATATATGGAGAGAAATCCTGAAATGTTTTGCTCAAAAAACAATTTCTTTATGACTGAAGAAAGAAAGACATGAACATCTTAGATAACGAGGGGGTGAATACATTATCTGCATAGTTTTGTTCTGGAAGTGAACTACTGCTTTAACACAAGGTCCACAGGCTAACGTCTTGACATTTCCCTGTGAAACTTTTTGGTACAACGCAGAATTTATAGTTCCATCAATGATGGCAAGCTTTTGTGATTCAAAAGCCGCAAAGTAGCCTGTAATAATTATACTGTCACCACCATGATTCACAGTTGAGATAAAATTCCTTATTGAATCCAAATTCCTCATTGACAAATGTAACACTTCTCATTTAAACCAAACAGGTCTGTTTGCAGTCCACAAATCATTTAGCCAACAGTCTTCTGGCGCATCCACAGAGTGTTTGGAAATATTTAGACGGGCAGCAGTGTCTTCTTGGAGAGCAGTGGCTTTCTTCTTGTTATCCCGCCATGCACACTATTCTGTGTGTTTAAGCTGATGACCGACTCAGAGCTTCATAAATTCACACCTGATTTTTGTCATTTTAACAGCCTATTCCGATTACTTTAAACTAGCTGATCATTTTAGAGGTTCACATATTCCCACTAAAAGATAATTGCTTTTGGATCATTTTGGTAAATAAATATAGGGAAAAAATATTTTATTTTCAAATGACTTGTCAGTTGGATTCTGAATGTAGGTTAAATTTACAGAAAATTCTTAAGGGGTCATAACCTTTCTAGCACCATTGCAGTAGCAATCATTTCCGACAGTGTCAACATTAATGCAATTAATTATGAAGACGCTTCAAACTTTCGTAGACTATTCTCTATTCAGATTTGGGATTATACGCAATTTTATTAACCGGTTTTCTAATATTAAAAATCCAAGTAACAACAAATCAAGCTATAATGACCTATACAACCTGCCTAAATTCATTCATTGCATCAAACAATCAATATTAACCAATGTTCAAACAAGGATATTTGGGGAAATGTGTAACATCTTTTAAGTGCAATCTGAAGAGAAACTGAAGACAATGGGACCTTTGGAGTCTGTCTCTTCTGTAGACTTCTCTTCTTGTTTGATCTGCGCTCTTTTGGACGTCTCCAGACGACCTCTGACCTGGGCAATCAAACGGGAAAATTCGCTGCTGTGTTGCTTCCCTAAAAAAAAAAGAATCAAAAGGCAAAAAAGTAAATTGTTTAGTACTCATTTCAACTATAAAAAAAATTAAGAAATACATACTGAATCTTAAAAAAAATGGGCATTCTATCCACCTTATTTTTACTGTAAGAGTGGGCGTGGCCATTTTGTAAATTTTATGGGTCTGACTACCAGTTCCATCCGCATCCAGCTGTTTTCAGTTGTACAAAACAGCTGGTTTACCTGCTTGATATTGCAAATTGGTGTGTCTTACCATATTATTTTAATTATGAACACACTGGTTTGTAGTTTAAACAGTTTTACCATTTACTGCATGTTGTTATTCTTTTCGTTATTTCCTATAGTGGCTAATGAACCGGCAGTCTCGCTCATATTAAGAATAAGGTGAATAGCAGACCTGAATGCCTCAAGGAAAGTTTCAGGAGGCGGAGCATATTATTAGATTTTGATGAAAGATTAATTAGAATTTTCCCCCGCCACCTTTTGCAATAATGTGCGCTGATGAATCAAGAACGTGCATTGTAAGGTAAATTATGATTTCATGACAACTTTGTCATAATGACTTGTTATTTATCCTTTTTAACCAGGAATATTCCTTTAAAAAATTCCAAAAATTGCATTATAAAACAGTCGTGCCTGGATAATGAATTATTACATAATGTCAAAATAAATTAATAAAAGTAAAAAAACAAAGCCATAAAAGGAAAATCGGAATGTATCTTGTACCAAAAATGATAGAGGATTATATTTCAATTTTAGCTTTCTCTTCAAACAGAGAATGAATCCTGCACTGGAAAATAACAGCGACTCTGAAAGCACTGGCGTAACAAGGCAGACCATGATAAATGTAGTGGCGAAAACCAACAAAAGCAACTGAAAGGTCATACGGCCTGCTTTTAAAATCACATCAGCCAAAGACCCAAAAAGAGATCAGCTGAAATGATGATGACAGAAGAACTGCAGAAGAAAAAACAGAGATATCCAGCACAGCTCACTATCACACAAGCACACCGCTTTTAAGCGTCTGCAGACCCAACACGCATCTGGTTCTGTCTGCGATATAGCACTTGAATCCTGTTTCTGTTTCCATATCTGGTACAGCCGAATATGTCTAAGGGCTGAATTGATTATGATGCATTTCATTCACGGAACACAAACATATGGTTCCCATTTGTAAAATCAAGAGAAGGTTGAATAGCATATACGTGTAATTATTAGAAATGAATGTAATGCTTACACGAAAACATACCCACAATTTTCACACAACATTCATCTTTTATATTTTAGTTTGTCCAGCAGGGGCCGGTAAGCCTTAAGGCTTCATTTTTAGCCATTAAAAAGGTACACTTAGCAACATTAGTCATATAGTGTTATCTTAACCCAACCACACTGTTGTTACTCACTGAAAACACTAGAACGCATGGCTGCTAATCTCAGTTATACATGGTATGCATTAGTCATGGGCTTTGTGGCAAGGCAGCTTAATATCTTTTCTCATACTTCATACTACAAAAGCTTAAAGTCCATTTTGGCAATTCTATTAGAAAGGCTATTTAGCATGCTTTTTCACAAATTATTGCTGGCTAATCACAGAAACGCTAAATAGGGAACTTTATCTCAGAAATAAGAGTTGTTGAACTACTGGAGCAATTACTGCCTTCTTATGTGGGCAAAGCTTCAGTAGAAAAAAAAATGCAAAGGGGGGGTGGTGGGGGGGGGGGGGAATAGTCATTTGGGATCATCAGCTCCATTATTTCACTGATCACTGCTCTGTTCATTTTCACTTTTTATGTCTAACAGACATAGAGNGAAAAAAAAATGCAAAGGGGGGGTGGTGGGGGGGGGGGGGGAATAGTCATTTGGGATCATCAGCTCCATTATTTCACTGATCACTGCTCTGTTCATTTTCACTTTTTATGTCTAACAGACATAGAGATGGCTGGGCTGAAAAAAATAAATTAAAAAGCTAAAATGTTATGTATACATTCAAAAGAAAAAAAATAATTGTTCCGCAGGTCCTTCTAAACATACAGATCCTAGGGCATGAAAAAAATAAAAATCTGAAATAAAGTTACCCTAGTGCTATGATAAAGAAAATAAAGAATGAAAATAAATGCAAGGAAAAAGACCAACCGCAACTAGGGCCCTATTAAATCTGGGGGGAAGAAAAGAAAAAGAAAAAGAAAAAGAAAAAGAAAAAGAAAAAGAAAAAGAAAAAGAAAAAGAAAAAGAAAAAGAAAAAGAAAAGGCCACACAAAAAAAACACCCATGGTGAATTAGTCATTTGGGATCATCAGCTCCACTATTTATTCCTAAAAAAAAAAAAATCTTTAAGTGAATAATTTAGAAAGCAGAATCATTGAGTGGAATGCTAAACTGAATTTTGCCGTCTTGTAATTTGTCATTTTTACAATTATGTTTTCAAATTACCCTGTATTTTTAATATATTAGATGCACATGCACAGTTTTGAAACACACTGTACCATGCTGTGTCGATTAACTTCTGTTTCACCGTTACACTGCAATTTCCTTCGAGGAACTGACACAAGTATCTAATCATCTAAACTGCAAATCTCAATAAAAACAGTTTTAAGCTAACCCAAGCCATGCCACCCACCAGCTGTATCTGATCTTCGTCTGTTCTTGCACAAGTCATTCTCACGCTTAAAACACTCAGTAAACAATAAAATCAGACCCTTCTTCCAGAGCCAGCACCATTATAAATTGTGAAAACAAAGTCATATCAAATGTTTTTATTCTTGCTATAAGTAAAAGAAGCTGTGAAGGATAACAACTAAAAAGCCCTGAAGTAGTGATTTAGGAATAGCTAACACAGCTTACTCTCATAACGCTACAATGTTTTCAACCAGAAAAACACTGGGATGATTAGGAATGCTAACAGATAGGTTTCTCCTGATATTTTAGATCTCTGGGGATGCAACAAACAAAAATATCAAGGTTTTTTTTTCTTTGCCCACAGCAGATCTTGTATTTAACAGGTTTTATTATTTGGTTACAGTCTACATTAAAATATGAACAAAACATTACTGGAATATTGAAACAGTTACCACGAAGTGGGTGGTGAAGTGTTACAAGATTTCAATGTCTAAACTTTCCTTTCTTTCTCAAGTCATACTGCGTCATACTCGGGACATTTGGGATAGAAATCTGAGGTTTCTTCAGAGTTATTTACTGTGGACAAAGACAGGATCAAATCTGATAACGGCCTGTTACCCGACAGGTTCTTGAGTTTAGCATCCTTGTGTATATATAAAAACACAAAACTGAGGAAAAAAAACTAAACAATACAATAGTGTACAAACTAAACTAAGACTAAACAAAATCATCCAGTAAAATAAACATCTCCATGCAACACGTGTGCCAAAATCATAAATGCACGTACAAGAAAAACAGATCACCGCTCTGTTCACGGTCATTTTTCATTTCTGACAGACAGAGATGGTTGGGCTGAAATGGGTAGATGCAAGGTAAAATAAAGCAATAAGTCCCGTGAAGCCGTGGTTTACAGTGAATTTATAACAGCTAAGGGGCATTGTTAGGAACGACGCAAAAACCCTCTTAGCTGTTATAAATTCACTGTAAACCACGGCTTCACGGGGTTTACTGAAATAAAGAATGAAAATAAATGCAAGGAAGACCAACCGCAACTACGGCCCTATTAAATCCGTTTTATTATTTCTCAAATTTAGTTTTATTTTTTCCAAATTTAGTTTTTCCATTTTAAATTTTCTGGATTCTGTTTTAATGGTTATATTAAATGTTATTAAATCAAAAAGCATGCCTAATTAATTAAAACCATGAAAAGTACACAATCCAACATCAATTTAACATAAGTTTAACAAAAAGCACACTTTTAAGACCCTATAAGCATGTATAATTATTTGAATATATAAAAAACAACTTAATTTATTACAATTTATTTTTACAATTTTTCTCCCCTCAGAAAATCTGTGTTGTGCATTTTATTATTATTATTATTATATTTTTCTTTTCGTATAAAACATTTCATTTATCTTTTAATCCAGTGGTTTTCAAACCAGTCCATATAAGAGACCTACAAAATGTGCAGTGTTGGGAGTGCTCACAGGACCAGTTTGAAAACCACTGTTTTAATTAAATGAAAGTTAAACCAGGGGTTTTCAAACCTGTCCTGGAGGCCCTTCTGCCCTGCACATTTTGCATGTCTCCCTCATCTAACACACCTGATTCAAATCATCCGCTCATTAGTAAAGACTGCAAGACCTGATTTGGGTGTATCTAAAAAGGGAGACATACAAAATGTGCAGGGCAGGGGGACCTCCAGGACAGTTATGAAAGAAGGTATTTTGAAGACTGTTGGTAACAAAGCGTTTTTTGGTTAACAATGACTTTCACTGTATGAACAAAAAAATACTGAGATGTTTCTCAAATTATTTTCTTTTACGTTCCATAGTTTACATTAGGCCGTTGCAGCCTAAAAAGGTCCCTATGAAATCCGTTTTATTTTTTCCCAAGTTCCACTTTTTTTTTTTTTTAAATTCAGTTATTTACATTTTAATTTTTCTGGATTCCATTTTTTTTTTCCATTTTAATTTTTATCGACTCCTTTTTAATGGTTAAATTAAATGTTATTAATCAAAGAGCATGTTTAATTAATTAAAATCATTAAAACTTCACATCAATTTAAGAAAGGTTTAACAAAAATGACATGTTTAGGGCCCTATGAAATGTTTTATTTTTTCTCACCATGTGTTTTATCATGTTATCAAATTCTGTGTTTTAGCTAATTTCTAATTATTTAAATGCATACTTTATTTATTCAAATTTATTCTTAAAATAGCAATATGAAAGCAATTTTTTTTACCCTCAGAAATTATGTGCTCTGGTTATCAAATGAAGGCTTAAAACTTAATTTAATTTATCTTTTAATCATTGAAAATTAAGCAAACTTTTTTTTTTTGCAAAAAAAGGGGAATTTACTATTAAAATTAAAACATGGAAGAAATGTTGTGCGATTATACCCTAAAAATAATGTTCGTTTCATTTTAGTAGTAGTAATGGTAGTAATAGTAGTGATATATTTATGGCACAATGTCTTCAAGATAAACCAGACTTTTATTGTGACGGGTTGCCGTGTCTACCTTTACATTTCTGTGTGTATATGATATGACGCTAGTTTTCCTAAAATGGAACAGTCGGCTAAACAAAACCGCTTGTCTGCTCCATTAATTAAAACAGAGACACGCAATAATTTAAATATTTGCTTAATAATATTTACAGATACTCGTCCATATTGCGGTTTGATTTAAGTGTAATAACATACTTTTGAGTAATTCATTTAAACTTTAACAAATTCCGTGACATTCCACGTTATTCAGTAAATTCCGTTTTTATGACTGGATTCTGGGATTCTGTGCGCGTTTTCCGCATCGCGGAAATTATAGGGCTCTACCTAAATTTTTTTGTGTAATAAATTTTATTTATCAAACTGAGCCAGATACTGAATATTCATTAACCAAATGATTGACAACCTCTCCGAACAGCCATAAAATGTATAATAAAATAAAATAAACAAGTCATTAAAGAAATATTTTCAATAATATTCTGTTTAGAGAATTACACTATGGCCTAACAGTGACCCTTATGTATTATTACTTAGGATAAACCTGTTGTATAGAAAAGTTCGATTTCTGGGGTGCGTCTTATTCACCCCGTGTCATTTCTCCATTCATCGGACACTCCATGAAGCTGGTGAATCATCAAGCCCTTTTGATGATTAATCAAGAGTTTATCTCAGCATGCAGCTATTTATAGATCCCCTCCGTGCTGCGCATCAATATTTCAACATCCTGTCTCCGACATCACAGTCTGGCTGCTCTAATCGCACAGTGCCTTTCATCTTTTGCTGCTAGGTCAATTTTACATGACAAATACGAACCACGTTTTCTCACTTGGCGAAAATTACACCAATCCACCTTAAATGGCTTTGTTTCTAATGTTGGCCTCTGGGAGGAGGTTGTTAGGATAAGTGGGTTTTATTATAGCAGAGACGCCACTAGGGCTAGCAGCTGTAACCTGTTCACGTCAAACTGAAACATGGTTTGAGCACTAGGGACAAAACCTTTAGAGTTGAAGTTAACGGGGCACAACATTTGGACCTGTAAGCATAAACATCCAGAAAGTTTACTTGGTGAATGTCTTCAATTTATTATATTTCCAAAACTGAGTTTAGTGGAATGAAAATTTAATTTCATTCCATTAAAACACCATAAAACACAAATGACTTCGAACCTTGTTCATTTGTTCACATAAAAACAAGCCCTCTCAACAGTCCATCAAACAGTGGATAGTATCTTTAAAGCTTGGAGCCTATTGTCTGATTTTTTGGTCCAAGCGTTCTGAGCCGGGTCACTACGGCAGATTGGAACATTTAATGAGGTAGGATCGATCTTGAGACCCTGTTGGTATTGTTGTATTGATCACCACCTTCCCCTCCAGCCCCTTGAGGGATTTTTCTCCCTTCCTCTCTCACTCCCTCACACATACGCACTTGGCTGCTTAGTGAACTTGGAGTCACAAAAGGCAAAGGTTTCTGGAAAACATTTTGGCTGAGAACTACCAGACGCAACCGAAGAGAGATTATGCATATCGAAATCGTCAGGAGAGAAACTTCAAAACGAAAGCACGCAGCCTCACTCAAGGCGTAGCTAAATCTGTATTCAGTTTAGAAATCTCTGCACCAAAGTTCTGCATAGAGTCCGAACCGCACCTGAACAAGAAGATCTGATATATGAGGAAACGGAAATTGCAAATGCCCCTGTAGAGCACACGGATGATACACGGGCATTACATTAAAGCAGCAAATCAGAAAAAGAATTTTTGATGATTACGATCATAGCTGCACCTTCAATCTTACAGGCATTTTCTGCTCAGAAACTCTCTTCTTTAATGTAATTAAACAGTATTTTTCACTAAAAGTTACAAGTTACAATAACATATAACAGCAGCTCACATGGTGCATCTTTTGAAGAGAGCCTGTTCAGTAGATAAATATTCCAAATAATATTTAACGTAGCCTAATGAGACATTAATAGCAGGATATACTTTCAGTCCTGACTTTAAAGAATAAAAATGATCTAACCACTGCTTACGTAAGTCATATGAGTAATTCAAATGCAAATCTTCAATATTTTTTTTGCATTAGAAAAATAATTAAATTCCCAGACCAAAATAAATGGATAGTAGGCACATTGCGAGTTACATAGACTGCCTTCTCTTCTCAAAGACTTAGTGTACTAGTGTTTGGAAATATTCTGGTTCCAACTGTAAACCGGCTTAAATTATTTAAAACCGATATGAAATTAAAAAAAAAAAAAAAAAAACTGCCATGTAGACAGCATCGTGATTTGAGAGGGGATCCCTGTTAACTGCATACACTTCTAAATAATAGTTGGAGAACTTTTAGTTCTATTAACTATTAATGACACACAACTAATTCTTAAACCAGGCATATAAACCTACTATAAAGGAGAAAATACTGTAGTCAGCAGAGCAAACTCACTGCTCACATGAAATATTATAAGAAAAAACTAAATTGGGGGTGGGGCTTACATGAATGTATCTCTGAAGGGAACTGACTGTCTTCAGAAAAGTTTAGATGGTATTTTCTTTTCATCTTACCTCCATATAACGCATATTAATTTCATATTTACAAGCGCAGCTCTGCTTTGTTTAAATCACCAACCAAGGAAACGCTGTATTGCTGCTGTTCCATAAGCGCCACCTGCTGTCAGAGAGTAAATTTGCATTATCATTTAGTCAGTCTGCCGTTTTTGTTTTGTGCAGTTATGTTTTATGTAGCATAATATCAGCTGAAGCTTATTGTAATGTCCATGTATTGAGGCCTGCTAGAATGCCCATGTGTTGAAGTCTACTATAATGTACATATGCTGAGGACTACTATGATGTGCATGTTTTGAGGCCTACTATGGTTTGCATATGCTTAAGACTACTAAAATGTGCACAAACTGAAGTCTACTATAACATGCAATGAAGTCAACTAAAATGTGCTTGTGTACTAAAATCATACTTCTTTTTGGAGCCTGACCGTTACTTGTGGACTGGACTTTAAGCTGATTTATTTTGAAATATTTTACCCGTTGTTATTTCTGTTTAGGGTATTAAAAGGTAAATGTTCCTGGGCCTGGAAATATTTTTTTTGTTTAGTTGCTTGTACACCTATCAGATTGCGATAATGAATTGATGTGAAGTTAAATAGATATGAGTTACAAGCTTCTGAATGGTTGTTCTTGACTAAATTTAATAATACATCTTAAAGTGCAGGTTTATGCAGTGAACTGAATATTGTGGTGGTTTTTACCCCTGGCGCCCGAACCCAATAATGTAAGGCCAAATACCGCTACAAAGTAAAGGTCAGACCATTCTGTTGCTGCTTCAGATTTTAAAATTATACAATCTAATTTAAATCAAACACAGTTTGTTTGTTCGAATTGTGATTAAAATGCGGTGGTTCTGCAACTGTTCAAACGTGATAAACCATCAAACTGCCAGAATAATAATAATAAAAAAAAATACTTGCTAATATCTTTACCTAATAATTTACAAAAATATTCACAGATTACATATGCTCAGTCAACTTGAGGTGGGTGATAGTAATGTTGTTCAGTACATAAATCAAACAGACATTTTTATTTTATAATGCACAAGACAAGCAAGGAACACGAAGTTGACCCTGTTGTGACATTACTCAAAACATCACTTTCCAACAGTGCAAGGACAGTGCATCCTCTAAACTGACAAGAGCAAGTCTCATTCTTTATTCAGTGTCAGTTTTTATAAAGCCAGGACTTACGGTACACTGAGTGTAACTCCTCAATTTCTTCAGCTGTCTGTTTTTTCGTAGTGACAATTACCTGTCAAAACATTATGAAAAAACAATAAAAAATAAATCTAAAAACTAGTTGTTTCAACATGAATGCACTTTTAAAAAGCTGAAACATCACAATGATTATTTTTATAAATTAAAAATAAAAATTCACACATTATAGACGCATGTAGACAAATACAGTTGGTCAAAAGTTTACATCCCCCTTTCAGAATCAGCAAAATGTTAATTATTTTACTGAAATAAAAGGGATACAAAACGCATGTTATTGTTTATTTAGTACTGACCTGAATAAGATATTTCACATAAAAGATGTTTACATATAGTCAACAAGAGAAAATAACAGTTGGATTTATAAAAATGACCCCATTCAAAATTCTACATCCGCTTGATTCTTAATACTGTGTTGTTACCTGAATGATCCACAGCTGTGTTTTTCTGGGCAGTGATAGTTGTTCATGAGTCCCTTGTTTGTCCTGAACAGTTAAACTGCTTGCTGTTTTTCAGAAAATCCTCCAGGTCCCACAAATTCTTTGGTTTTTCAGCATTTTTGTGTATTTGAACCCTTTCCAACAATGACTCTATGATTTTGAGATCCATCTTTTCAGACTGAGGACAACTGAGGGACTCATATGCAACTATTACAGAAGGTTCAAACACTCACTGATGCTCCAGAAGGAAAAACCATGCACGAATAGCCAGGGGGGTGAAAACTTTTGAACAGAATGGGGATGTGTACATTTTTCTTGTTTTGCCTAAAAATCATATTTTTTTCATTTAGTACTGTGCTTCAGAGGCTACAGAAGACAGTTACATGTTTCCCAGAAGACAAAATAAGTTACATTTACCCTGATCGTCAAATTCAAAAAGTTTTCATGCCCCGGGCTCATAGCGCATTGTGTTTGCTTGTGAAGCATCACTGAGCGGTCGATCCTTCTGTAATAGTTGCAAAAAAGTCCCTCAGTTGTCCTCAGTCTGAAAAGATGGATCTCAAAATCATACAGTCATGGTTGGAAAGGGTTCAAATACACAAAAATGCTGAAAAACCAAAGAATTTGTGGGACCTAAAGGATTTTTCTGAAGAGCACTGGGTAGTTTAACTGTTCAGAACAAACAAGGGATTTAAGAACAACTATCTTTAAACAAAAAACAGCTGTGGATCATTCAGGTAAGAACACAGTATTAAGAATCAAGGGATGTAAACTTCTGAACAGGGTCATTTTTATAGATTAGACATTTTTATGTAGTACATACAGGTTTTCGTTTACTGTCCAATTGATTCTTTAGCCTCTCATTGTTTTCAACTTCTTTGGCAATTTCTTCAGCTGTTAGCAAGAGAAAAAGCAAAAACGTTAACTATAAAATACAACATACAAAAGTAAATTCTAATGAAGACTTAATGACCAATGTATAAATACATCCAAAAGCATAAACATCCTACCCCATTCCATACAGAATTTACTTTTAGGTTTTTTTACATTTATTACAGCACACAAGAGGATGCTTATTCTCAAATTATTCTGTATAACATAACCATCAGGTTTTACACAAATTTCTTGCACAGAAGTCAGTTTGAGTACTGTAATTTATCAGTTCAAACTACCTTTGTATCTGACAAAACAGAACCTCACAGGTAGTGTGGAAAACAAAATCCACAATCCACACTCAAGTCCAGCTTTTAAACAGAAACCATGGTAACGTCAGGCGAATGAAAGAAAAATAGAGGGTTTCCTGTGCAACCTTTGACAGCTCAATGAAAAGAGATAAATTCAGCTCTGAAAGGGTCAGTGAGAAGGGAAGCAGTAACTCAAACAAAACTTGAAAGATGAAACTACTGTATTTTTCCACCAGCCCTGTCATCTCCATGCCAGGGTCCCCCACAGGGTGACTAACTCCAGCGCATAAATTGCATTCCACCACCTACAAGTGCGAAACCGTGTTCAGCGAACTCTTGCACCAGCTATACAGGCTGGGCCAAACCATAGGCTAGAATTCATTCACCAAACCATGTTTTTCAATGCCTATAAAGCAATGTCTTCCAACTCGCCATCTATTTATCCATTCAGTTATCGATCTTTGACTTCATACCTGATTTGGGGTTGAGTGCATCACACTGTGCATTATAGATGTGGGTGAATTCCTGGTGGCGTCGCACAAGCTGCTCTCTGCTGCCTTGAGCAGACAGGTGGCATTCTTTAAGCATCTTCTTAAGCTTTGGAACAGTAATCAAAGTGTACAACAGCTTAGGCATCGCCTTTCTCCTTCCACTGCTGAAACACAAACATATACACAAGTCCCAGAGTCATTTATAGAAAAAAATTTGTTAAATACAATGAAAATCATACAGAAAAATTACAAATCATTGTCATTTGCAAAAAATCCTAAAACACTTAAAATAATTAATAATTAGCAGCAATTTTAGATTTGGATTCTATGGTAAATGCACAATTAAATCTATAAGCTACAAGAGGGTGTTCATTATTCTCCTCAAAAATGTTTTGGAATTACATTTACTATTAAAGCTACACTATGTAACTTCAACAAAAATTAAATTATGACCAAGTACATTGTGCATCCATCTTTTAAATTGTCTTTTGTCTTTACCTGAACCACTACAGTTTATATTTTAGACCTGTCGGGATGGATTTTGCAGGCAATTACGTACAATTGTCATTTGCCCGTGTGTGTCTCGACATAAACAGAGAAATGTACATCCAGCAGCTACTCAAGCGCATGTATGGTGTTGACAATGGCCTGAAGCTGAAAGCTAGTTGACAAAATGAGCAAGAAATACTGACCATGAAAAGAGCAAATCGCTGGCTGTAAAAACTAACAAAATGAAAAAAAAAAAAAAAAACTACAGTACAACACGAATCAACATCAGTGTGGTTTCTTTACAGGTTTAAAAAGATTTAAAACCAACCCAGAGATGGTTTCTTTTTTTTTTTTTTTCCAACAGGAAAGATATTTTAATCAACAGAAAGCCACGTAGTTCTCTAATAGTACTGTAAGTTCACAATCTTGTGTTACCTATTGTAAAGAGTCCATTAATGGTTGATTCAAGGATGGACTATGCAAATTATAAACCAAATAGGCTCCCAAATTAAAGGAACAGTTCACCCAAAAATGAAAATTACCACATGATTTACTCACCTTCAAGCCATCCTAGGTGCATATGACTTTCTTTTTTCAGACAAATTTAATCTGAGTTATATTAAAAAATGTCCTTGCTCTTCCAAGCTTTATAATGGCAGTGAATGGGTGTTAAGATTTTGAAGTCCAATAAAGTGCATCCATCCATCATAAAAAGTACTCCACACAGCTCTGGGGGGTTAATAAAGGCCTTCTGAAGTGAATGCATTAAGATAAGAATATAATAGCATAAAATATGCTATGTAGTTCTCAATGAAATCGGTTTTATTTTTCCCCAAATTCCATTTAATTTTAAGTTTTTTTAATGGTTAAATTACATTTTATTAAATAAAAGAGCAAATCTAATTGATTAAAATTATGAAACTCATACAATTTAACATCAATTTGTTAAAAGTTAAAAAATTATGTTTATTTTTTCTCACCTTCTGTTTTATTGTTATCAAATTCTGTTTAAGCATGTCTAATTATTTGAACACATAAAAACAACTTAATTTAATAAAGTTTATTTTTACAATAGCCCAAAAAAAAAAAATCCTCTGACATTTTTTTTTTTTTAAACAAATCCTTGCTTTCTACTTCTAATTTGTGAACGGTATTTTGTTTTGGTCTTTCCACTCAGCTTCCACGTTTGTCATCGCGTTCACCTACGTTCTACATCATCCACTGGAAAGCCACTCTCTAGTGAACAGGCATACAACAGTTAACGAAACCAAGATATTACAGTATATACAATTTTAAATATGGATATTTTTCTCATCACAAACAGATTGGTTCGCTTCAGAAGGTATTTAATAACCCCCCAGATTTTATAATGGATAAATTCACTTTACTGGACTTCGAAATCTCAACAGACATTTACTGCCATTATAAAGCTTGGAAGAACAAGGACATTTTTATATAACTCAGACTGTTCATCTGAAAGAAGAAAGTCAGATGCATCTAGCATGGCTTGAGGGTGAGTAAATAATGGGGTAGTTTTCATTTTTGGGTGAACTCTCTCTTTAACAATGTCTTCAGGTGTCTAAATAATGAACCTGCGACCTTTTCCATCTTTCCACAAATTTCTAACTTTTTAACATTTGTAACATCATTCCTATAAAATATAAATGATTCCAAATAACTCAAAACAAAGACTGAAGACTTACCCTTTCAGATAACATCTTTTTTTTAGATTTTAATGTGTACAGGGATTGCACAAACCACATTTCACGAATGAATGCATGCAGAGCCAAAACAAGTACAAAACAAAGCTCTTCCGCAAGACGCGTGCAGTTTTAATTATTGATAGCTGGACACAGTGTACCTTTAATAATATTCACTATTAAAATTCTTCCAACAAGTATTACAGTCCATTAACCTAAATGTGCAAATTTGGTCCATTCTTTAATACAAATGTGCAGGACCTCTAGTAAATTAGATGGAGAGTGACTGTTCAGGTCATAGCAGAAATTTTCAATTGCATTCAAGTCTGTGTCTAGAACACAAACTATAAAGTGATAATTTAATAGTTTTGCTGTGTAGTTTGGGTAGCTGTTATGCTGGAAAGTAACTCATATCTCTGTCTGACTGAAACAGGTTCTCCTGAAGGATTTGCATGCATTGGCTTAATCCATTTTGGCCTTTATGCCAACAAACTTTCCAGTTCCACCATCTGAAAAAGAAATCCCCCAAAACATAATACTGCCACCGTGGCAGAGTGAGTGTTAGCTGCTACTGGGTTGTATTTTTTCGCCAAACATAGTGCTTTGCTTTCAGGCCAAAGAACTTGAAAATTGACTACCAAAATATTTCAGGTTTTGTCCCATGGCTTTTACATGATTTAATGCCAGACTTTCTCAGAAAAGGCTTTCTCATAGACCCTGCCCCAGCGGTGAATCTCAAGTGGTGAAGAGACTGTTGTTATCAGGATTTCTCTGATGTAAGCCAAATAGCTCTGAAACTTCTCTTTTGGTCAATTATTTAAGAGATGTCCTTGTCCGTTTGCTCAGTTTGTTAGGATGGCATGCTCCTAGTAGATGGCCATATTGCCATTTACTTCTGTGATCTTGTGGGAATCTTGTGTTAACTTGAGGTAAACACATACATTATTTTATTTTATCTTTCCCTGTCACATAAACAATTAAAGAACGAAATGGCATGTCTGTTAAACAAGCCAAAAACTGGCCTGAAAACACTCTGTATCTTATTAGGCATGATGTGTAACTTTCTTTTCATCAAATTGCTTTTTTGCATACTTCCTACACTTCCTTTCCTGATAGGCGGTTTTACAAGATAGTATTACTTATAAATCTGAATATGACTAATGCAGCAACATTTCTTCGTTTTCAATTATAATAAATACAACTGCCGTTAGGGCTGTGTTTTGACACAAATGTTATGATTCAATTCAATTATGATTCACAAGCTTGCAACTTGATTTGACTTCGATTTAATTTGATTTGATAACGATTAGATTATTTTGGATATATATCAGGAACAGTACAAATTTTCAAGAAAAAAATATTTAAAAACTAATGCTGTAAAATATACATGAGAGTCAGTTGGTACTGGCCTAATGTAATATTTAAGGTTAAAATGAACTGATTTGTATACAAGCACTTGAATTACTCTCAATTATGTTTTTATAATAATAAAGTCATAATACTAACGTTACAATTACGTAATTATATTTCTATATATATTTTTTTTAAATATAAATATTTAATGGTGGCTGTCATAAAAACTTGACAGATTTATTCAACCATAAATTAAATATTGAATAACAGTAAAAATGATAATGAATATGTTATATGGTGCATGCATTTAAGCAAAAGGATCTCTAGTTATTTTTTCTAGCTGACTAACGAGTTTATAATCACCGAATATGTTTTTTTTTTAACTAAGGTAAATGTTATGTTCCGTGACATATTGTTTACAAGCCATTATATCGACATCCTTCCGCATTTGAAACACCGATCGAGCGATTACATGAGACAGGATACTGATTTCGGTAAGATGCATTCTCTTTTAACATACCTTTGGATGTCATTTCTAACCTGTATAACTTCCTTTTTTCTGTGGGTTACAAAAGAAGAAAGTCTCAAGCGTTTTTTGTCTATTGTAGTTTGGCCCCGAATATTCTTTGAAATCTCTTCTTTTGTGTTCCACAGAAGAAAGAAAGTCATAAAGGTTTAATATGGGGGTGAATTATTACTTACACCCAAGTATATGACCCAACACTATTACACAAAAAAGCATTTAAAGGTGAAAACTTCATTCATCTCTGTAGCGGCAGTATGTCAGGATGGGCTTAAGGCCACAGGAATGCTGATGCATGCCCTCATTAATCACGTTACCCTCAAGGTGTCCAGTAAATGAAATCACCCTTTCTGTCAATCAGACACACACCAAAATGTCGGCCCTTCAGAATGTCCCTCAGGTGAAAAAGGAAGAGGGATGAAGACAAGCTATAATCTATAGGGAACGTTATTTAATAAGGATCTAATCCATTTTTTAACCACAAGTACTCTTAAACTACTTTTCAAGTGCCCATAATTATCCACCACAGAACATTTTTTAAACTATCTATTCAAGAAAAGTTGTTTTAACAGCAATCAGTTCATTTCTTAAACTCCATCCAACTAACTCAGACACGAATTGAAAAAAAAAGAAAACCACACACAAATACATGGTTATAAAGGGTCTCTGATTAGGTAGAAAAGTAAATAAGTCTAGAAAGCTGAGATTGTGCAGATTGTTTGCACAGATGTCTGACAATCTTTCAAGAAAAATGAATTTTATATAATATAGCAATTAGTTCTGCTCCACTTATTTGATTGGACAAATGTTTCAAAATATTTAAAATGTTTTGCCGTTTGCGTCACTCCCCTTGTCTGCATTTGCAACATTGAACACGTGATCCTAGTTTAGATTCTTTTGAAACTACTTTTGTTTGTGAAAATAAACAATATCTAGCCATATTGTGTCTGAAATGTCAGTTATTCAATATTAATTATTTTTTTTACTGAACTACTGCATTTGAGTAATATCACCAAGTAATAACTTAAAGGATTAGTTCACTTCCAGAATAATTTCCTGATAATTTCCTCACCCCCATGTCATCCAAGATGTTTATGTCTTTTTTTCTTCTGTCGAAAAGAAATGAAAGTTTTTAAGGAAAAAATACCAGGATTTTTCTTCATATAGCGGACGTCAATCGTGACCAACGGGTCAAAGGTCGAAATTGCAGTTCTTCACCTCTTCAAGTAGGACAAAATCATCCGTCTCCATTGTTTTAGCTTTTTTTGTAAAGTGCATGTGACTTTCTTTGCACATTCGCTTTGTAAACACTGGGTCGGTACTTGCGCTGTGTGCATGATTACATAATGTGTGAGGTCGAACTAGTGCAAGACCAGCACTTGTGGTTAGAAAGTACAGAAATTTTATTTATTTTTTATAAAATGACAGATTGTTTTGCTTATTCCTTGACTTGGATTGTGTAGAGCCCATTGAAACTGCATTGAAACCTTCAACCCACTGATCCCCATTGTGAAAAAAAAAAAAAAATCCAGAAATGTTTTCCTCAAAAACCCTAATTTTGTTTCAACTGAAGAAAGAAAGACATGAACAGCTTTGATGACATTGGGATGACAGGGTTCCCACTCTTTCATGAACACCAGATTCAAGGACTTTTTAAAGCACCATTTTTTTTATATTAAGCACCTATTAAATTCACACGTCAGCATATTTAGCACCATGAAAGACCTCTTATAGTACTTAACATTTCACTTACACTTAAATGTATACTGAAGTGCCTTGAAACATGCAGCGTTATTCTATGCGGTGACGTAATTTTAACTGAAACAGGAAAACAAGGCGGGACATATCGAACATTACTCACCGCCGCAAAAACACATTGTAAGTACGTTAGAAACCTTTGAAGCTCCCCTCAGCGCAAGCACAAATATGCTGATAGGGTCATTTGCACTGATGCTCTTAAATATTTTTTCATAGTCGCACACTAGTAGTTTTCAGTCACAAATGCACTGCTTCTCCATAGGTTCATGCAGGGCTGCGCAATAGCTCGTATGCTAAGATTTTCCTCCCGCACTACCCCATCTCCACCCCAGTCATTAACGTGGTTTCATTTAGTCTTTGACTGCACATATTGGAACATTTTTGAAATAGCACCATTCTACTAAACAAAATATATTTCAAGCACTTTAAAGGACCTTTGTTTTCAAGTACCTTTCCAGGCCTTTAATCCAGGGTGTCTGATATTCAAGTACTTTCAAGCAGCGTGGGAACCCTGGGATGAGTAAATTATCAGGACGTGTTTATTTTGGAAGTGAACTAATGCTTTAACAAATCCTTTTAAAAACTGATTTTGAATAACAGCACTAACAGCATCCTTCCTCTAAACAATCAGATAAGAGAGTTTGTACTGTTAAACAGATAAGACAGTTTGTACTGTTAAACTTCACGTGGCAAGATTACATTACAGGACAAAAATTCTCCGTACCTTCTCAATCCCTCCTTCTTATCGTCTCTGCTCAAGCACATATCCAGATGTTTATTAATGTTCTGTTTGGGCACACCTACTCCACAGACAGGACATTCCACTGCAACACACATTATTAAAACAATTGCTTATTATAACAATACAAAGTCATTCCTATTAAAATGTCTAGAAAACATGCACAGACATATTTAAAAGGGGTTCACCACTAAAAAAAAAAAAATAATAAAATAATTCACTGTGAAGAAATATCAATGCATCAGGGGACAACCCATTATCAACGCATTAAAGGATAACTCATGTAATAGACCGACACATAAACCCATTATTGTAACATTTAACCAATTCACACGGTTTATTTCAAAAATACAATATAAATTCAACAAAATAGCATAAGTTGTGCACATCACCTTTAACCAGCAGCTTATTTTGTGACGTGGAAGGAAAAGCAGTTACATCCATCTTTTCGTCTTTCACCATTCCCACTGCATCTTCCACATTTTCTTGCTTGACGTTACCTAGAGGTTGAACATACACCTCCATAGGTTCCGATTTGACTGACACACGAAGCTCCAGACTTTTCTGGGCCTCTGACAAGGGAGTCACAGGGGTCTTTTTCTGGAAAAAATTACTGAGGGTGTTTGCTTCCTTTTTGAGGCCCTTCTGTCTTGCTGCTTTGCCTTTGACCATCAAAGCCGGGGTATCAGGTGAAATAGGGGGTGATTCAAAATTTGAATGGCACAATTTTTGCCTGGTGAGATGAGAGAGATATGTAGAATTCATTTATTTGATTTGCATTTATTTGGTCACAAACACAGTAAAAACATTAATATTTTGAAACAATTATTACAGTTTATAATAACTATTTTCTATTTTAAAATATTTTAAACATTTGTTTATTATTGTGATGGCAAAGCTGAATTTTCAGCAGCCATTAGTACAGCGTTCAGTATCACATGTACTTCCAGAAATGGTTTTAATATGCTAATTTGGTGCAAACGAAAAAAAACCATTTTTTATTATCAGTGAGTTTTTGTGGCAGCAGGCTTGAAGGGTTAAATAGGCCTCCATATACATCTGGGCCATGTGGTGTATGTGAGTGACATACAGTATGTAATTTTAAAGTCACAAAAAAAAACTCCTAAAGAACAGAAACTGGGCCAAGGACAAAAAAGAAAAGTGGTTTGAGCATCAG
>JAHKKF010516079.1:21645-32846 GCA_019740295.1 Labeo calbasu
GCTTCTCTATACAACGCGTAAGCCTTCGAATATCTCTGCTTCCCTACTGAGGGGGAGTGAGAGACGAAATCGTGAAAAATAATTTGAGGGAAGGACAGGAGGGCAGAAGGAGTTAGAGAGAGAAAGGAGTACATAAAAGGAAGTGAGAGAGAGAGAAAGGCAAGCACCTGTCGGTTTCGCAATTCCAGTGGAAATGTGGAAAGCCAACAAACGCAGAGTGGATGTGAGGCCATTACAGAGCCATAAAGTGGAGTCAATGAGGTGTGCAAAAGCTACTTTCCATTTTGAAACCTTTTATTTCTCTTTGTCTGACTGTTAGTCCACATATACACACACAAAACTAAACACTTAAGAAAAAAGGAGCAAGAAACAAGGCGTCATAATCTGTATTAAAGTGGTTGTGACCATTTTGGGTCTACATTACCATCTGAAAGTGTAATGTCAGTTTTCTTGCTTATATGTCAATGCTATTAGAAAAGATCTAACATCTTATCAGAACGGCAAACAGATCAAAAATAAAAAAGGGAAATAAAATAGCATCTTAACTCATTACTAGGGATGCAACAATACAGTTAGTCCACGGTTCATTATGCACCTCGGTTTTCGGTTCGGTTCTGAAAGCTTGCCACATCAGTACATTTTTTTTGGGATCTAATTAACAACAAAATTCTCTTGTAAACCTCTGTACACTGGAAAAAGCGTGGATTATTATATGTCTGCTTAATATTTCTTTTGAGAGAGGTGTTATTTTTCAGATTTTTACGCAAAACAGGATGGCTTTCATTCATACTGGACGTCAGAGGACGCCCTCGTGCAGAAAATCCACATATGTGTCAAAGAGACTGATTGATTCACTGATGACATTTCAGCCAGGAAATGTCTAATATGGACAAAAGCATCGCTATTGCTGTAATTGAATAAAAACAAGATATAAGGTTAAGGGTTTTGAATGATGAAATGTAAGGAGAATAAACACCTGTCTGCAATAATATATGATTTATCTGTGTTCTTCAAGCCTTCTCGGGTATTTTCATAATGATTGTATTTGTAAGCCATTGCTAGTCGACATACAGTATGGAATATATTTTATGCCTCATTCTATAATAAGAAGCCAAATCAGATCACAAAAGGAAGTTATTTCAAACACTTGACTGATACAGTGAAGTAAAAATAAGTTATAATGTTCTCTTTTGTTGGACAAGTTTAGAAACGCTTCTTGCATTTCATTAGAATGGAAGATGCTCTGCAAGTGTTGCTTTTTCAAATATAAACGGGGAGGCGTTTCCTCATCTCAGCACGTGAAATTACGGGCACACACAGCAAATTTTGAGAGAAATAATTATTTATTTATTACTATTATTTATTTTTATTTATTATTTAAATGCAAAACCAAAAAAAAAAAAAAAAACAAACAAACAAAAAAAAAAACGCAATTCACAAGCGCAAATTGAACCGTGGATATCGTACCGAACGGTTCGATATTATATTGAGAACTGTGACATCCCTACTCATTACCCTAAAAAACAAAGAGATAAAGCCTCAATCCAAATGTTCCTGTTAATCTAAAAATAAGATTTAATATATGCTCTGAAATCTCTATTTACAGGATGGCAGCATGACTAAGATTATTACAAACTCACTAGGTGGATCTCTATCTCGACATAATACCGCTGGAGTCTGGTTGAATAAACAAATGTGCGTTTGTAGGTTACTTGCAAGAGTCAGTAGAGAGTAAATGAAAATGTCAAGAAAGATTGTGAAACAAAGCAGAACAGCCTGCATAAAAGGATTCAGGATGTACGTTTTCCAAAACCCACTTGAAATATCACAAGCACGTATGAAGGGTGTTTATGTATAAGTCTTACAGATAAAGCAGCAAAAAAAGAAAATAAAACATGCTTTTGAAAAGGCTCCGACAGGGTGGAATAGTCATGATTATACCAACTAAATCATGACTATTTGGAGCAAAAATCTTGACTAACATTAAGCAGACCTCATGCAAAAAAATAAAATAATAAAAACATTATTAGAAAGAATTACATGATTCTTTTAACTAATGAATAACAAACAGTTCTAATTTTTTGGCCTTTCTTCAGTAATGCTTTTAAAAATCAACTGCAGACTTGTAACTACAGGCAGGCGTAACTACCCACCCAGCCAAGACAAGAAAAAAAAAAACCTCATGGACCGTGTGCAACAGGCACTTTTCATGTTTATTGCCAACTTATGATAAATCGCTCGTTTTATTCCGACTGTACGTTGCTCTGCCAAATGAATAAATGTAAATGTAAATGGACCCCCTCACAGACCACAGAAAATGTAGTCTACTTTCAGTGCCCCGAAATGCTGCTGTGAATCAACTAAGGCACACCAAACACACTGAGAAAATTTATTGCCGTAGAGAACAAAATACGTTACATAACCACCAGCAGGTTCCAGCTGCGAAAACAGGGCAAAGTGGTGGAACCACAGTTTTGGAAGGGTTTATAAAGAATAGACGTGACTGAAGAGTACATCATTTTGAGTTAAAACCAAATACATATGATTTTTTTTTTTTTTTTTTTTTAAATCTGTATTTCCGTAGCTTTCAAGCGGGCTATAGCTACAAAAATACTTTTTGTGCGTGAAAAAACAAAAATAGTGACTTGCGTCACATACATCGTGGTACTCTCGTGAACGTGCAACAAAGACTGACAGGGAAGAGTTGTTATTTTTGTTTTCTTTGTGCACAAAAATATTCTCATAGCTTCATAAAATTAAGGTTGAACCACTGAGGTCACATGGACTATTTAAAATGATGTCTTCACTACCTTTCTAGACATTAAACTTTTTTTGTGTCAGTTGTGTTGCTATCTATGCAGGGTCGGAAAGCTCTCGGATTTCACCAAAAATATCTTAAACAGTGTCCTAGGGGTGTTAGGGGTAGGTAGGGGTGTTTTTACCTTTTATGGGCATTTTAACTTTTAAAAAAGCCAGTTTTCTTATATTTGGGCTATTACCAAGCAAATGAAATCAGTATCAACAAAATTCATCTATGCAATGCAAAGGAAACACAGAAGCTGCATCTGAAGTGACATCTAGATGTATTTACACACTGTTTAATGCAGGTCATGAATGTATTTAACATGCAGTTACAAATTCATAAATAATTATTTATCATAATTTGATATTTTAAACATACAACAGTCAATACTGATATTTGAAATTATTTAAATAATAAAAAAAATACATTAAATGTGTAATTAAAACCACCAGTAGCTGTCAGTAAGTCACAGTTAATAAGTGAGTCACTGCAATTGATCCAAATCATTTAAACGTTTGAATTAATTAAGAACGAAACACCGTCATGTTGCTCAGAGATGCAAAACAGTGCTGTGGCTGTGTTTGGAATGAATTTTGTTGGCGAAATAGAGCACAAACAGGTAATATGGTGTCAAATGTAAGCATCTTAACTCTTGTCTCTTGAACTGTTGTAAAAATCAAAAACACATTTGCAATCATGGTAATTTTTGGAGAACAAAATGGCACGCTTCGTGTGATACTGATTAGCTATATGAAGTGGAATAAATCTATACTTTTTATGTCCCCATGTCTTGAATTTGTGATCAATCCAAATGTATTTTAATAGACTAAATCATTTAGTGAAAGAAGTCTAGACTTCACGTAATGCGTGCACTGCACTCTGCAGGTGTTTTAAATGTTTTTTGCAAAAAAACTTGATAATGTCAAATTGAACATTGTTAAAACAACAATTACGATATCTCTGATACTGATATCGTCGCAGACGATACATATCGCACACCCTTATCCCGAAGGGTTTGGAACAACATGAGAGTGAGTAATTAATAACAGAATTTTCATTTTTGAGTGAACTGTCTCTTTAATAAAACCTATAAAAGGTAGAAAAAAAAACAGGCCTTCCCAGTTTGGATGAGAAATTTCAGAAAACTTGGATAGCTTTGGAAGCTCTTTGATCTTCCAACAGCAAGAGAAGGAAGAGTAGGAGACACTGAGCTTGCAACAGCAGTAGCTCTGAGGAGTCGATAAACACACGTGAAAAAACAAGGCTAATTGCACTCACTGAGACCAAAGAGGTCTATAATATCGGGAGAAGGCTATTCATTAGCATTTCCATTCAACTCAATGACAGTTTCCAAGCTGGTCCAAGACAACAGATTTCAAATCTGCTAGCTTTGCTAATGGGTGCTTGGCTTACCTGAGCCATGATTATTTCACTTATTCTTCGAAAAAAATGATACTATATACACATATATGAATGTAATAAATCACAAACAAATATTCTATCCAAGATACACTAGCCAAAGAAATGCAAACAAAAATAAAAGCAACGCTATATCTGTATCAAAGGTCTTAATAACTGTCCCCAATGTCCTGTCCTAAAAATGACACATGCCTTTGACATCATCACTGGGAGAAAACAGGAAATTAAAACACTGTCCCATAAGGCACCTCTCTTCATCCCGATGGCCATCTGAAACTCCACCAACCAACTATATTAGGCACACTCACAGAGGAGATTGATGGCACCAAGAGACTGAATTAAAAAACAATATCGCAAATAAAATCTACTGTGCCCTCCAGTTTACATTCAGTGTGAGGTACACTTGTGGGAAAATCTTAATATAAGATAGCAGTTGGAATGTTTTTTTTTAAAACATTCCTTGACGATTACTTTAGGTAATTTGAAGACTTTATAATACTGTATGTGCACAGTCTGAGAACTTAAGACTGTCTGAAGAGAAACAGACAAGCAGCTCCTCCTGCAGCAGGTGAAGTATGCCAAAGATATAGACCTGAATACTGAAAATAAAATCCCACTTGATTGTTAAAGGAAATCCAGAATCTCACAGCAGGCTAAAACGTCGCACATTCAAGGTTGGGACAAGATATATACAATATACGAAAGAACTGCATTTAATAAAGCTCTAAAGTTAATTTAAAGTCTCTTTATTCTAATAAATTAGTTGATTTTCTGATACCTTCAGGCAAGTCAGATCAATCTTACATTTTAAAGTCTCGTTCCAGTAACACTGTGCAATCGGATGATTTGTTGTTTATTGTTTATTGTCTAGATGCCTTTTTGATGACTGTTTCACACTCCCTGAACAAGAACAAATCAAGCATTGAAAGAGGCTGATTCCATCCAAAAAAAAAAAAAAAACGTGCTGAACTGAAGCATAATTTGTTGCATCATTCATAAGAAAAACATGTCTGGTGCCAACTCCCACAAACCCCTGCGATAAAACACACAGTGACAATCAGTATGTCTGGGACTTTGAAGCTGAATCTTAATGAATGTTACAAAGAAAAGACTTCTCATTAAAAAAAAAAAAAAAAAACGAGAATGGTATTTATTAGATAATCAACATTTATATGACTTTTATAAAAATAACCCATTGGGTTCACAGTTAAATCCACCAACATATTCTAATAACATAAGGTTTTTCATTCAGGCAGAACGACAGAAGCACCATATTCAAGCTTTACCTTTTGAGATTAAATCCTTGGGCAAATAACGACTGAATATGACTTGACCCCTCACTCTGACCATTATCAAAAACTAGCTAACTTCACCTGTATTTTCCATTGAATTCGGTTTAATTAATTTTTCCTGTTTAATCTTACCACTACCCATTAATTAACCCCCTACTGATTTTCTATAAGACTGCTATTCAGACCCAAACATAATTTGCAGTCATATAGCTTCTCAGATAAGCTCTTTAGAATTCTGCAGAAATAAATTCTGATTCATTCATAAAGTGATTTAGCCCTTTAACCCTCTGGGGTCTGAGGGTGTTTTGGGGGCCTGAAGAAGTTTTGACATGCCCTGACATTTTTGCTCAGTTGCTTATAAACATATAAACGGCTAAAGTCTGAAACACTGTATACAACACAAACTGGGCTACAATAATATGTGAGAAGCATGTACGTACATGATTGTGTTTTTGAGAAAACAACGTTTATGTGTGGTTAGTGAAAAACAAAAACAATGCAATATGCAAAAAAAAAGTCTGCAGAATACATACTGTACAAGTCCACTGAAAAAAAAGCATCCTTATAAATAACATGAAACTAAACGCTCACATTTTAGACGGATATAAACTTTACCTTGCTGCTTGGAAGCTCTGAACCAAGTCATCTAATAATCTGTTGTTCCTCAGGTCTTGTTCTGTTGATGGCTGCAAGGAGAGTTAAACTAAGGTTAATAGAAAGTGTTTACTAAACTCTAAATCTAATAACTTCATTAAACTGTAATAACACCAATGTTTATATGAGGTAGCCAGAAGTTAATACGAATACGATTTTTAAATGTTTTTGAAAGAACTCTCTCATGTTTCCCAAAGCTTGATTAAAAATACAGTAAAAACAGTAATCTTGTAAAATATTATTTAAAAAGTTAAAATAATTGTTTTCTATTTAAATGTACTTTAAAATGTGATTTAATCCTGAATTTTTAACAGCCATTACTTCAGTCTTCAATGTCACATGATCCTTCAGAAATTTATTCTAATATGCTGATGTTACTCTTACACTTAAAAATTAACAATGTTAATAATTATTATTAATTTTGAGAACAAAGTTCATTAAACAGCATATACTCTTCTGTCTCCTGTAAATATACTGTCACGTTTGATCAATTCAGTGCATGCTCACTGTATTATAATTTGACTATTATTTTTTTCCAGAAAAATATTAAGCAGAAAAAACTGATTGCACATTGATAAAAACTAAAACAGTGTGTTTATTGGGCACTATCAGCATATTAAAATTATTTCTGAAGGATGACACTGAAGTTGAAAATTAAATTAAATTATAACTGAAAATTATATTCAAAAAGAAAATGGTTATTTTAAATTGCAATAATATTTCACAACCTTACTGATTTAACAGGATTTTCCCCTCAAATACATTGCCGTTCAAAAGTTTGGGATCAGTAAGATTTGAAATGTTTTTAAAGACATTTCTTCTTCTTATCAAGGATGTATTTATTTGATCAAAATACAGAAAAAAACAGTAATATGAAAAATACTACTTAAAATAATATTTTTCTATTTTAATATACTGTAAAATATAATTCCTTCATGTGATGCAATGCAGAATTTTTATCATCCATTACTCCAGTCTTCAGTGTCACATGATCCTTCAGAAATCATTCTGATTTATTAACAATATGCTGGTTTATTTTCAATGTTGGAAACAGTTTTTGCTGCTTAACATTTTTTTGGAACCTGTGATATTTAGGATATTTTGATGAATAAAAAGCATATTAGAATGATATTTGAAATATATATGAAATATTTCATAATATTACTGTTTTGTTTTTTTGTATTCTTGATCAAATAAATGCAACTTTGATGAGCATGAGAGCATATAAGTATATATATCTATAATATAGGTATATACACACACATATATATGTGTGTGTGTGTGTGTGTGTATGTATATGTATGTATGTACGTATGTATTTGTGTATGTGAGAGAGAGATTTATCAACTTGACATTCAATGTAAAATCCTGTGGCTAATCCAGTGGAGGATTACTGGACTATCTGACAGGAAGGTTTGACAGTCACATTTATATTATTTTGACATGAGACTCACCAAGTTACAGACAGGACACAACAACTTATAGGAGAGAAACTTTCGGATGCACAGAGAACAAACTGTTGGAAAAGCAAATAGAAAAAAAACAATGACTTTTTATCTTGCTGAAAGCAGTTGTGCCAATTAAAATATCATACGTCAAATGCCTATAAGTTAAACTGTAAAAGTATACATACAGTTGTGAGAACACTGGGTCATCATGGTGATGTTGAGAAACTCAAAGCAGATAGGACAACGGAGGAGAGTGTCTATGCTCTGATACAGACAAAAATAAACAAGATCTGATGTCAACGAACCCGGGAATATCCAGATTTACGACTACTGGATATCTATGACACTGTTGCAGTTAATAAAACAAGAACATATGACATCGTAAATAGATCTGACGAGTCTTATCAATAAAACAACAACTGAAATAGACTGTAATGACGTTAAATTGTCGTGAAATTATATGTGTTAGAGACCGATATTATAAAATCATATCAAAACACATATGAGCGCCAAATAATACAATAGCAGCGAACAAACTTGTGTCAACTGCAAACTTAACAAAGTTGAATAACAAAACGTACTTTGAGACATGACAGGTTCGGCGGTAAGTCCACTTCTTGTAGCTGAGCCATTCTGTGCAAATCGCTGTGTTGTTATTAGCTTTATATAAATGAAAAATAACAAAATTAATGCGAACTTTAGCTCTCTAGATAGCAGCAATAAACTCCCGCGCATCGCTAAACACTTCCTACAATAGCGTCACTTCCGGTTGAAGCACGTAACAAATGCCGCTGACGTTTACAAAAATACTATTGTGACGCAAAAAAAAAAAAAAAAAAAAAATATATATATATATATATATATATACTATTGTGACCATAGTTTCTCAGTTACACAGCAATTATTTCTTTTGTAAATAAAAAAAATATTAATACAGAAACTTTAAAAAACTGTAAGAACCTTTTAGAAAAGTTTTTTTTTTTTTTTTAAATTAATTGTATGTTACATTGTATTTAAAATGTCTCAGCGAAATATTGTCATAATTAAGCTAAATTATTTTAGATGTTGTTTAGTCATGCTGGTCTGATTGTGATCTATTAATAAGTGGATTTATTCCACAGAATATGTGGAGAATAAATTATGACTATAGCATCCTAATGTTATGGAATATTGGATGGGGTTAAAAGGACAAACTCTAATCCTAATATTATGCCTTTAAATTGATAAATAATAATGCTGTGTTTACTTATTAAGACACTGCACTACTGTAAATATTTTACCATATGACGCTCCACAGTACACAGAGTGTCACTAAGCCGAATCAGTGATCATAGCCAGGTGTGAGATTGAATGAATAAGTCCATTCCATAGCCCAGCACCTCAAGCACTCCAGAATAACACACATAGTCCTTCTAACTTGTTTTTCTGAATGTCAAGGCTAAGGAAAATAAAAGTTCCTGTGAATACAAGCAAGGGTTATTAAAGTAAATCTATGTATGTTTGCCGAAAAGTTGGGGTACATATAAAACATTCAGTGCATTTGGGAACTTGCAGAGTATTAATTTTACAAAGAAAAGAAGTAAGGGGGCCATAACCACTTATACTTCTTTCAAGTATAAACCTACAGTTGAGGTCAAAAGTTTACATCCCCCTTTCAATATCTGCAAAATGTTAATTATTTTACCCAAATAAGAGGGATTATATAAAATCAATGCATGTTATTGTTTATTCAGTACTGACCTGAATAAGATATTTCACATAAAAGATGTTTACATATAGTCCACAAGAGAAAATAATAGTTGAATGTATAAAAATGACCCCGTTCAAAAGTTTACATCCCCTTGATTCTTAATACTGTGTTGTTACCTGAATGACCCACAGCTGTCTTTTTCTGTTTAGTGATAGCTGTTCATGAGTCCTTTGTTTGTCCTGAATGGTTGCCCATTGTTCTTCAGAAAAATCCTTCAGGTCCCACAAATTCTTTGGTTTCCAGCATTTTTGTGTATTCGAACCCTTTCCACGATTCAGATAAGACCCTTCTTCCTCAGCTGGGGTCGTGTACAACCGCATTTGAGATCATTTGAAGCCGCATTTAAACTGCATTTTGGAAGTTCAAAATACCAGTCCATTATATCGAGAAAAATGCAGAAATGTTTTCCTCAAAAAACATAATTTCTTTACGACTGAAGAAAGAAAGACATGAACACCTTGGATAACAAGGGGGTGAGTACATTATGTGTGAATCTTTGTTTTGGAAGCGGACTTCTCCTTTAAGAGTCGGGGGGTGAAAACTATTGGAATTCGAAGATCAGGTTAAATTGAACTAATTTTGTCTTCTGGGAAACATCTCATGGGAAACAAGTATCTTCTATAGCCTCTGAAATAAGTAAATATACACATCTCCATTCTGTTCAAAAGTTTTCACCCCCAGCTCTTAATTCTGTGGATCATTCAGGTTAAGATCACAGTATTAAGAATCAAGGGGATGTAAACTCTTGAACATCGTCATTTTTATAAATTCGACTTTTATTTTCTCTTGTGGACTATATGTAAACATCTTTTATATAAAATATCTTATTCAAGTCAGTACTAAATAAATAATAACATGCATTTTGTATGATCCCTCTTACTTTGGTAAAATATTTAACATTTTGCAGATTCTGAAAGGGGGATGTAAACTTTTGACCTCAATTGTACAAAATACACAACAGAGTGATATTTAGACTTATGAATAGGACAAGAGTCCATTGCTCTTTTAAAGTATTGTTCATTACTTAATGTCAAAAATACCCAAAATTAAGACGTTTTCATACAGTACTGGAGTAACAAATACACTTTTTGTTAGACACAGAGTAAATTCACACATCCATATTCACACCCATTTCCTTAGCTCGACTTGAATAGTCTCATCTAATCCTGGTGCAACTACCAGGACACACAAGTATGAAAAATGAAAACAGACGCTGACGCTACCTTGAGGTTCAGTTGCACTATTTAGCTGCTTATTTTACAAGAATATTATTACAAACAAGGCTGACTGACAAGTGTAAGTATACAGGTACACATTCCAAATTACTTAAACATGTAAGGAAATATTCTCTGACGTCTACTGGCGTCTGTCTTTGTGGGTAGCAGAGCACGGACGAAATGTAATGGATAGCAAAGTGTGTCTGCGGTCTTAACTGCCAAGATACATGAAAACCTTTAGAACATAATAAACCCATTTTGTCCTCAAGGTGGATATCATTAAATCATGAGGTTCTCAGGTCGTCAGAGCATGTCCACCAGGATATGCTTTAGATTTGAATGTGTGACATACATTGATAAGCACAACTGTAGAAAGCTGTGAGGTAAAGATCTTTGCTTTCAGTGCTGTATGTCTTGGCCAAACTACGGTTGGATAAAACGTGTCAGACAGTAATTCAGTATCCACAATGGGCATTTGACTGTTCTTTCAAGTGCAAGTAGCAGCACCTTATTGACTACCTAATTTAAACTTGCTGCTACGGCCTTGAAAAAAATGAAATAAACACTGTACCACTGTAAAAAAGGATATTATCCATTATCTATCCAATGAATGCAAAA
>JAHKKF010516082.1:0-11095 GCA_019740295.1 Labeo calbasu
GTAGTTTGTGTTGTCCCTTATCAGTAAAAAAATTTCACAAATTAAAAAGGATTCATGCAAATATTGTCCAAAACCCCACTTTTCAAAGACGTTTCCAAACGTTTGGAGGGTAGTATGTGTATATATATATATAATGAAGAAAAATTCAAACAGAAAAAAAAAGGAACTTACCTCAGGTCCATCATATAAACTGAAAGGAAGAATTAATTTATTCACTTTCATTTGGAACAATGCTTCCGTTAACCAGCATGCCCCTGATGGGCAACATTTGGATTCTCTGGTGATTTTGCCTGTTCTGCACAGCATAAATTTCCTTTATTTAGTGTGCTTATTTTACATCATTGTCAGCACATATGTTTGGACCGTTTTGAATTGTGGATATTTACAGCAGCACAGATTTTCCAAAACGGTCCCACATACAAAGTGGTGCTAATACGCCAATTTGCTGGTGCGTGTTGAGACGCGTGTCGTGAATTATTCGGGTCATTTCAGTGCGTGATTTGGACTAAGCAGTTGAATCAATGAGCCTCTCTCTGATGCTCTCTGTGAGGCCTGCTCTCTAATGGCAGTTATAATGGCCAAGCAGCAGAGCCAGGCGGCAGTGTTTTATGCGTTATGGTCATGCCTGGTGGATGCTTTTGGGCCGGGAGAGAGTGTGTCTGGAATAAAAAGGTCTGCGTATTGTAACTCACAAGACCATTGAGAACATGACCGGGAATAACTACTAAACCGCTTGCTTCTTGCCCATTACCCACCCCAAGACCTCTTTGCATTACGGACACTTAATAACCAGAATCAGAATCAACGATCAGTGGCAGTATTGTCATGTCAGATTCCCTTACACTCTAAGAGAATTTTATCCTTAGAATCACAGATGGGAAATCTGTATCAAACTTCCTGCTCTGCAAAATAACTTTGAAATGCCATGCATATCTCTTAATGTACAGTATGTTTGTGTTTGTCCTCACTTTTCAACATTTTATTAAGACTTCTGATTTTCATAATATTATTACTGAAATGACCTACTTGGCCTTTATTGAATGTGAAACAGATACGGCTGGAGAATTTAACCCCTCCATTCATGACATTTTTCTTTTCAGTAGCTACTTTGTTTAATGCAGAAACAATATAAGCTTCGCTTTATCTTAATTTTTAGTTATTTAACTTTTAAACATGTTATTTGGTTTTCTATTTTTGTTATAAATTCATGTTCATTCTGAATTTGTCCTTATTCTGCCTGTATCTTTTCGTGTCATGTGGTTTTATGCCATGTGTGTGGTATCTTTTTAAGCAACAGGCTCCCTAACGACGTCTTCCATTGTAAATGCAGCCGTTGCCCATAACCCTCCAATCAGTGCTGTGGGTTCCCTTTGTTTTAAAACCAGTCGACCATCTCCCTTCTTTCTGGCCTGCATGCCTTCCACATCCATCAGCCTAATGGAGGCATGGGAGAAGCTCACAGTCCAGGAGCAGCTTAGGAGACGTGCAAAGAAAACAAGGCCACTTTGACCCTCTAAAAATCACCATCAATAACCCCTAGTCAAATGATGTCATAGTTAAGTGTTTGGTGTTGTGTTGACACACCGGCATGTCTGTCTGACATACGCATATACACCCAACAGAAATGTGCACGCAGGTCTGTTAGATGAAGGATGGCACCGGAAAATCCTGACACTAATGCATCAGTCAGCGGGAAATATTTTAAATTAATCTTTACATGCGTATGTACGCACACATGCCCAGAACACAACACAGACATGCAGGCACTACCAAACTCTGTCATGTGACTTCAATACAAATGGACTGATAGATGCTAGAATGATAGAGACATCCGCTTTTCTTTTACTATTTTCTGTTAGTATCTATCTATATTAAATACACTCATAGAATGCTATATATACCATATGTATGTCACACACACATGCATTGTATACACTACCAGTCAAAAGTTTTTGAACAGTAAGATGTTTAATGTTTTTAAAGAAGTCCTTTCTGCTCACTAAGCCTGCATTTATTTGATCCAAAGTACCGCAAAAAAAGAGTACAAAATGTGAAATATTTTTACTATTTAATATAACTGTATTCTATTTGAATATATTTTAAAATGTAATTTATTCCTGTGACTTCAAAGCTGAATTTTTGGCATTATTACTCCAGTCACCTTCAGAAATCATTTTAATAATCTGATTTGCTGCTTAAAATTTTTTTTAATTAATATTATTGTTATGTTGAAAACAGCTGAGTAGTTTTCTTTGATGAATAGAAAGTTCAGAAGAACAGCATTTATCTGAAATAAAAATCTGTTGTAACATTATAAATGCCTTTTATCATCACTTTTGATCAATTTAAAGCATTATTGTTGTAGTATAGGATTATAGTGTATAATGTTACAAAAGCTTTTTATTTTAGATAAATTCTGATCTTTAGATCTTTCTATTCATCAAAGAAATGTACTCAACTCTTAAATATTGATGATGATAATAATAAAAATGTTTCTTGAACAGCAAATCGGCATATTAGAATGATTTCTTAAGGATCATGTGACACTGAAGACTGGAGTAATGATGCTGAAAATTTAGCTTTGATCAAAGGAATAAATTACATTTTAAAATATATTCAGATAGAAAGCAGTTATTTTAAATAGTAAAAATATTTCAATAAAAATAATAAAAAATCTTACTGTTCAAAAACCTTTGACTGGTTGGTTGTGTATATACTACTGTATGACTGGTGGTTTTATATCTTGTATGTAAAAAATATATATACTGTATATTTTTTGTCAAATAAATGTTTTTAAAAAATAAACGTAAACCCACACACACATTATTAAGATTATATCTTTCTTATTTTCTTTTCCTCTTTCTCGCGGTTCTGAGCGAAAATGAAGAAAATGATAATGAGATGTTTTAATGATGGTTGACTTTGACTCGAGCTATGTATAATTCATAATAATTGATTGCCCCTGTTTTAAAGGAATACCTTTTCCCATGAAAAATGATCCCATTAGCGAGTGTTTAATCCAATCAAAGCTGTCAAAACACACAGGTTCAATTCTATTCTCCACTCTGTTCATCGTCATAAGCGCCTTAGATTGATCACCCTCATTTCACCATTGCATTTGGATGTGACATTTCATTCATAATTTTGGCGTTTTTCCCCTGTTGATCCATTTTTTACGTTTTAGTAGCTTGAGGGAGATTTTAGCGAAATCACTTCTGAAGATACATTTTCATGAAGCAAGGTGCTATTCATCTTAAATCTGCTGAATCTTTGCTTGGCTTGAAAGGATTCATCACATTCTGTGGACCAAACAAGTATTTTCCATTAGAAGTAAAGAGAATTTCAAATGTTAATCTAATTCGCTTTTTTAATGTTAAATAGAAAAATTGAGCGTCTCTTTTATTTGTAAAAAAAAAAACCAAAGTCATTCCATGATAAATCTCAAAGAGCTGACCTCGTAATTAGTTTCTTGTCTGTGAGAGTATATTATTAGATGTAAAACTTACATTTCTCTGGGTTTCCTTTGTGTGTGTGCGTATTAGCGCTTAGGCCTTTGTCTTTATTGCCTTTGATCGCGCTCTTCCCTCTATCAAATCTCACCCGTGCTGTCTTTTAACAATGCAACCTATATTTCAAGCACACTCTGTGATCAATACCTGTTAAGAGAGGTGTGGGAATGTAATAACACTGTGATTCATGTGTTTTAGACTCCGGCTTTATTTACTATCCTCCATCTATGTCCTTTGTTTGGTGCTGGTGTTTTAACTCACTCAGAAATTGATTGGTACACAAGGTAATCAGGCACGTATGATCAGATGGAAACTAATGTTTCCCTGTTCATCAGGCTGTATTGTGGGCAAATTACAGCTTAGGCCTGACCTTTGGGCTTCAGATTTTTTTTTTGACACCAACATGTTTACGATTCGTGTGTTGCTGCTTCTCCGTAAATGCGTTACGCGAATGCCTCCCAGACAGACAACAGGAACAAACTATGCGTTTACATGTGATTTAATATTGCTAATAAATTCTAAACCCTGTTTTTGACCCGGTCATAATTGTTTTAACCCGTTTACCTGCTCTTACATTGCAGTTGAAGATCATTACTTATTTGATTGAGTCTGGATCACATCATATTAGAACATGGCAATAATGCTGGATTTGTTTTTAAGTCGATCATCTTGGCACTCGCGATGGAGTAGCGTTGCGTTGGATTAGGGCCGTGAGTTATGGTATAGTTTGCGTGAAGATTTGTGACTGTTGTGCGTGGCACTCTGTCCGACCGGGCAATTCTGATAAATAAGAATCGAATTTAGTAGCAGGTTTGACACGTTGATTGATAAAAAAGCTCATGGCTAAAGCCTCCCCTCTCTCCCATCTTATTCAGCTCGCGTCAAATGGTTTAAAAATCAATACTGGCCTTGTACACAAGCATCTGTGTCGGTGCTCTGGGGAGGGAGGGAAAAAAAGGAAAGAAAAGAAAAGCAGGGAAAGAAAAACACCTGCTCTCACCATGATGATTACTAATTTTTCCTGTCAGAGATGTTTGAAGACAAAATAATCATTGTGCGTATGGTTTGAGGGCAGGAGAGATTATTGTGTGATCCATTCAGATATCCGGTGAGAGAGGAAATCGCCCCAAAGCAGATGGATTGAGCTGTTGGGTAATACGTCAGAGAGCTGAGGAAATAACTCAATGAATAGACACAATAGAAACCGCACAAACCTACCGTTTTATTACTGCGAGAAGCTGAGCGAGATGCTTTTTATCGTTCAAACGGTAAAAAGGCAGACGTGAAAACACTCACACGTTTCAGGCTCAAATACATTTTAGAAGGATTCCCTTCAGGTAGTTTGACTTGGAAATGTTTCCCTTTTTCTAGTATGTATTCAGCCAATGATTAATTATTTTTTTTAAATGTATGTATATATTTTATTTTTTATTTCAATGTAAACTTTGTAGTTTCTTTTTCTACTTTTCATGGTTTTAAATTAAGAGTTGGCGTACCACCACTTTGGTACCACTTGCTAATTATAAAACATTAAACTTAAATTATTTAATTACTATTTTCTGCGCTAATCTGACACAGTGGCATTGTGGTTAGACATGTCAAAAGTGTGCAAGGACCCAACGGCAGACTTCGGTTGGGGGGTTTAACCCCGCATCTGTTTTGACCACTTGATGACACATATGGCTCGTTGTGGTGCAGAGGTCTTCCAGGGTCTAGTCGAACACCAGAGGCCCCCGCTTTCACTGCTGGACACGGGTCCTCAGGGGCCGGGGTGGGGGGGGGTTGGAGCCTGTGGATAGAGAGATGAGTTGTGGATTATGTGTGAATGTAATGGATGGGCCTGTCTGAAGGAGAATGGCTTCAATCAGGAGTGACTTAATGATGATGGGCTGCTTGGTTTTGACAGTGACAGACAATCGATCCCCTCGGTGTTGGATGACAAACCGTTTTCGTGAATGTAAATGCTTGGCTCCTATTAATTTAAGAAACGCAACGGTATAATATGTGAATGACAGGGCTCTGCCCTCTGAGGAAGAGCTCTGTCTGTTTTTCCCTCCTCCATCTTTCTTTGTACTTGATTGCCTTCCAACCTTTTTTTTTTTGCCCAAGATGGAATACATATGACTTCTTCACAGAAAAGAAAGCTGAGAACATGTTGTGTATATATATATATATGTGTGTGTGTGTCCTCTACCGCCTCAATAAATAACTCTTCTGCTCAATAAATAACTTTGATGATGTTTATGAAAAGTAATGGCTATTTATGAGGGGGCCGTTAGGCTTTTGAAACCGGGGAACATGCAGGCAGGCTGTGATTGTAATGAGTTTATTGAAATTAAAGTTGAAACCACTCCGGTTATTACAGTTAACCTGTCTACGCTGCCGGGCTCCGTCGTAAAACATGGC
The DNA here is from genome assembly GCA_019740295.1 of Labeo calbasu. NCBI lineage: Eukaryota > Metazoa > Chordata > Actinopteri > Cypriniformes > Cyprinidae > Labeo > Labeo calbasu. Next base: position 5,916 of record JAHKKF010516082.1, read on the forward strand.
TCTGCCGCACACTTGCACGTTGACTTCTGCAACCTTTAATGGAAAGCTGAGATGTTCATGTAGAGTGTTTATCAGACTGACTGTCTGTGCCCCGAGGACAACCCTCTATTGAAACACTATACACATCATAACGCTGTCTCGTCCCTTGTATGGAGCTCGTCCAACCCCTAATGGCTTGGAAATATTTATTTATTATCCTCTCGCTGCTGGAATGGAAACTCAATTGGACTCATGTGATGCGGCTTTTGCGCATTATGTTCCACAAACACGGTAATGAAAAATGAAAAGCATATTTAGCTATAATTGGCACTTGGGATATTTGCCAGATCGTGTTTCCTAAGTAAATGCTCAGACTGTGATGCCTGCTTACAGTTGCCACAAACCGAATAAATGCGTGTGAGGATCAGTCGGCCGTCGTAAATCGAGGCAGACAGAATTGCTCGAGTGTTTTGGTCTGTGTTCATGCTTGGGACAGTGGGCCACTGAGGAGAATAAAATCACCAAAATTTTCCTCCTCATTTGTAAGAGTGAACCAGGAAGTACCTTCTCACTCAGCACTCAATTAGCCTGAAGTGAAATGGTGCAGCAAGGAAAAAATGTCCTCTTTATTATAATTGTTGCAGAATTCCCCTGCAGCATGTGTGTGTTTGTTTTAGGGAGGCGAGATTATAGTTTTGGAGGCTATTTTTGCAGCTGTCTATGCAGTGAACAAATATAAGAAAGAGGAGGGGCCATCTGTTAAATGGTCAAGGGCCACAAGACAAAATGGCACTTTAGCTATGTTTCTGTAACAGGGTGTGATTTACCAAACGATATAATTAATAATTATAAAAAAAGAGTTCATGAGTTAATAATAAGGATTAATAATGAGTAATTTAATAATAATAATAATGATATATACATAATAAGCTGAATAATGCTGAAATGAAAACGTATTCTACACACTTTGCAGCTTATTTTATATTTAACTCATTTTAAAAATGAAAGAAATAGGAAACCAAAATTGGTTACAATTCACTAAAAAAAATCGAATTTGGAACTAAAAAATCGAGACAGTAAACACTTCTGCAGGGCTTGCAAAATTTTTTAATTCCTCAGCTAACTCTTCAAATTGGTTAGCCCAAATATATATTTAACTAAAAAAAATTTTTTTTTAAATAGAAAATTGGATATGATTTGACAAATGAATGACAATCAAATTTTCAAAACACAAATAACAACAAATGTCAAGTACGAAGTTTTATCTATTACTATTGCAGGGTATCTTTTATAATTTTCTTGTATAAAAAAAGCTTTTTTATGACCTTTTTAAGACCTGCACAAAAACTAATACTGTATGAACTAGGGCAGGGCGATATGGACAAAAAATTATCACATTTTTTTTTTCATATCGGTCGATATCAATAATTATCTCGATAAATATAAATTTTGTTTTTTATTTCTTTCAAGTTTAAAGGCAGATTTTTTTCTCCAATTTGAAAGTTGTAAAAACCAGATGGTTAAGTGTGGTTTTAAACTATTCTTTATGGTTAGAACACAAAAAACACTTAATGTTTTTTTTTTTTTTAATTCTTTACAGTTTTCCAGTCATTTTTCCTTAACAAAATAAACTAAAAATAATAATAATAAAAAAAATCTTAGTTCTATATGTTCTAATGAGTAATATTGTTTCAAATCAAAAAACAGGTTTGTGTTGACTCATAATATTAATAATAATATTACAGTTTTTTGTCTTTTTTGTCTTAGAAATACACATTTGATCATAGCTTGAGTTAGAATGCAGATGTAGATTTATGTTCATTATCAAAATCTGTAAAAAATTGCAGCAACCTTATTTTTTTTTTAATTAACCATTGGTCTTCCATAGTAGCATACATTTAGATAATTACAGTTAAATTCACAAATATTGCACCAATACCAATACCATGGTAAAAATGTAACATGGTTTCTAGGTATTTGTATGGAAAACAGTAGTCTAAATACATTTGGTATAAATCCATAAACGCTATAGCTTAATCACAAAAAAATACTGTAATTATATTTCATTACTCCTCCTTCAATACATTTAATACATGTCTACATTAATAATATAATAAAATTTGACACGAATTCCCACATTTCTAACACAATACCATGGTGCAGTTATTGCTACTACAGTAAATCTATAGTAAATGATGATGATTTGTAGATTAAAAAGCCTTCTGACTGTCTCGCTGTGCACAGTGTTTTGTCAGTGCTGCATCATCTGGCTATTAACCAAGTTATTTGTGTTCTTTGCTGAATTCAAGTGCTTCACACTGGATCTCACAGCGCTGTTTAGCGACAGAGACTCATCAGTGAGTGAACACATTTGCTCTAGTAAACTCGCGCTGCGCCGCTGTTTAAACTTTGATCCAAGCAGATAAATGGTCGGAGTGGCATGCTTCAAGTGACTAGCGCTCTTTTGTTCCGCCTTGTTCCGCGTAAACATTATATCGAACATTTATGTAACTCCATATTTCACAGTAATTATTGTTACCGATTTATTGCCCAGCCCTAGTATGCATGAGGTAGGGCAATGTGTATGGTAATATATTAAATCGTAAAATGACAAGATATACAGTTCAGATACAGGTTTTCACAAAAACAAAACCATTTTAAAGAAAAGGGATGAGTCAAATGTTTACATTATATCACATTTTTTAAAACATAAAGATATATCTGTCTTAGCTGTAATTTTTGGAAGGCACTTTAACTTCTTTCACATTTACAACTTCATGTTTGCTGCATAAAAATATGGGTCGATTTTTACAATGGTCTGAACAAAAACAGCCTTTTTGAAAACGCAAACTCATTCTCTGCCACTAGGTGGGGCTTTTGGAAAGGCAGAAATATAGCAGTTTTTCCGGTAACGGCTGCACACTATGCAGCGCTGCGTTTATAAATGCTAATTTATCTAGCTACTTTACAGGTAACATGAAATGAAAATGCAATCAGAAGACAGTCGGTTCGCTTCAGAGATACATTCAAATGAAAACACCAGTGGCGCGTTTTGAACCCTGTATTTAATGGTGTGTGCACACCAAAAGTAATTCAATTATTTTTAAGTAGATTACATATAAAATCAATGCAAATATGCAAATTGACTTGAATTCACAGCGATTGCCGCGAACACGCAGTATCGTTGAAAAATTTCAACTTGAGCAGAAAATTTGCATGACACGTTGCGCGAAAGCCAATCGTCCAGTTTGACATGTCTGGTTGTATCAGAAAATGGAGGAAAGCATTATGCAATGATTTTATTTGTGCAAGTGACATGAAAAACCTCCCGCGAGTAATCTAGAGCGATAATGCAATGAGAACATTCACAGCGTAAGATAGCCCGACGGGTAGGCTGTTGACACATTTTAGTAGCCCGACTGGAAGACACAATAGCCTCTGTTCTGTTAATCGGCCACGTGAAAATGGTTATTAACCAATGTCGATAATCTCAGAATAGCCAAATATGGACTGATTGTTTGGCCTGGCCGGTGTATCACTTACTTTGAAAAGATGTGGTCTACGTACAAATCCGCTTGCTTTCTCGAGACTGTGCGATGTAAATGAAGACTCCTGGCTGAGGAATTATAAGGCTGATTCTAGGTGGTAGATATGGCTTTATTTCCTGTAGCAGGAAAACAATGACTTATCCATAGCTGCAGGGACGGCTATTTCTCACGCGGTGACATCATCATCAATCATCAGAATTCAGCAACTCTCAGTGTGGAGCGGTGAAAAACTCCATCATGATTCTGAAACATCTGAGTCCCACTGTACTCATCTGCACAGCCCTAATGCAGCCCACTATTAATGAAAAAATAACATATCAAAGAATACAAATGAGTGCTGTAGGACTGCAAGTGCTTCAGAAATGGAGAGATAATTAGACTGTCTGCTGCAGATTGATGGATGCGCAGTAATTGCCTTTGTGTTATTATTTCAGGTCCAGACAAAAAGAAAACGTACTTCTCTTGTCTTCTCACTATTGAAATTCATTAATCTCATTAATGTGCGGAATTAATATCATTTTATCAGACATTCCAGAACTGCTGGATGTGTGTGCAGCTACGCTTACGATCCGGAGACTGATCAATCACGAGCTGCTCACATCTGTGTTTGTGTGGCTTTGCGATTGTATGAATGAGTTGGCGTGTTTATTCTGTTTGGCAGCTCCGGACTGGTTTGTTTGCAGGTGAGCAGCATGTTTTGTATTTATATTTGGTAGTTTCTGTGTATGATTTCTTGTAAATTCAACACGGGCTTCCTGAAGGATTGATTACAGCTGTCTGGGAAAACACCTGCTGTAAATACACCTGTTTGACATACATACTGTACAAAATGGCCTGTACTACTTCTGGGTTGTTTCAACTGGCTTTCTACTGTATCCTGTGTTTGTTATACACTACTGTTCAAAAGTTTGGGCTCAGATATTTTTTATTTTTTGTTAATACTCATTCAACAAAGATGCATTAAACTGATCAACTTTAGCAGTAAAGACTTTTATAATTTTACAAGACTTCTACTTCAAATAAATGCTGTTCTTTTGTACTTATCATAAATCCTTGTACCTCAGTTTATACAAAAATATTAATCAGCACTACTTTTTAATACTACTTAAGTTATTTAATAAGAAATGTTTCTTGAGCAGCAAATCAGAATATTATAATGATTTCTGAAGGATCATGTGTGCCGAAGACTGGAGTAATTACTGCTCAAAATTCAGATTTACCATGACAGGAATAAATTACGTTTTACAGTGTATTAAAACAGAAAACTTTAAAATATAATTTTTTTAATATGTTTCTATATGACTCGCGGTAACCAAAAATTGTCCGTCACTGAAAAATCTGAAGGCCGTCGGTCACTTTGACAGATTGCTATTCTAAATTGTAACTGTAATTCCCACTCCTGTCCAGTTGGTGGCGAGTGCGCTCCAGTGTGGCAACAGAGCACAGGATCCAGAACAAAAAGGAAACGTCACGAATTGTTTGCTATGAGTTTCATCAAAGAGTATAGAAGTACCAAGAGGCGAAACTCAATAGAACGCTCCATAGCAACAGTTCCGCCCATGACATAACTGTGCTGCCGCCATTTTGGACTGACACCTACACAAAACGCCGTAGAATAATACGAGCCAGTCGCGCTTGACCAACTTACAATGA